>VURO01028056.1:0-12989 GCA_015108175.1 Pelvicachromis taeniatus
CTTACCCCAGGGCCAGAAGAGCTATATGCACTGCTGGAGGAACTGTGGATGCCTCGTTCTATAGTGGAGTAAAAGACACACGGCCGCGCTACAGCAGGCCGGTCAAAACATTACTAAAACTCCAGGCATAACTGCTAGTCGACCCACAGCAAGCAAAGAAAGCAGAAACCTACCTGTCACGCAAGCGCTCGAATTAATCCGTGGCTGTCTACCAGCACTTACTGCTGTGTCTCACGGAGAAAATGAGAGGAATGTTCCAAGAAGGAACCGGCATTCCTTTATACCCCCACCTGTCGCCGCCCTGCAATCAGTATGCAGGCAGGTTCCCACTTAGTCTAATCAAGCTGCAGTGAAGTGCAAGCGAGAGAGGGGAGAGGAGAGCAAGAGGGAGAGGAGGAGTATAAAAGAAGAAAGGGCAAGTAGCCCATCTGGCTACACAAGCTGGAGGCCATCACTCAATGAAGCCAACAGAACCACATCATCTGCAAAAAGCAGAGATAAGATTCTGAGACCACCCAAGCAAAAGCCTCCCGCCACTTGGCTACACCTAGAAATTCTGTCCATAAAAATTACGAACAAAATCAATGACAAAGGGCAGCCCTGGCAGAGCCCAACACCTACCAGGAACGAGTCCCACTTATTGCTGGCTATGCCGACCAAGCTCTTGCAACGGTTGTACAAGGATCGAATGGCCCGTAGCAACGGGCCAGACACCCCATTCTCTCGGAGCACCCCCCACAGGACACCCCGAGGGACATGGTTGAATGCCTTCTCCAAGTTAACAAAACACATGTAGACTGGTTGGGCAAACTCCCATGCACCCTCAAGAGGGTAAAGAGCTGATCCAGTGTTCCACGACCAGGATGAAAACCACATTGTTCCTCCTGTATCTGAGGATACAGGATACATTAAAAAAAGCAAACAAACATATTTCCCCCCTAAACCACATCAGGTAGTGTTTGAGGTCTAAATGTAATCAGTGTGTAAAAAAGTGAAGGAACTGCTCCTAAATTTGTTGTACTATCACACAAGATTTAGATAAAATAATCAAGATTTGGTTTATGAAAGTTCCCAGGCTTCCATGTTTCTCCCAAAAAATAATAAACCTGCGTGTGCCTTTGGGGTATATACATTAATTTTTAAAAAGTACTGCAGGACACGCTGTGGTAACTTGTGGATTTTACTCACCGGTGATTTTGTGAGGCTTAAAAAGCCTGCGTGCAGTATTGGCATTTTTGAAAATGACTTAATTTATCATATTTTAATGCTTTATAAATAGGCATCATTGTTTCTCTTTAAAAAAAATGAAATTCTAACCACCGCCAGCCTCCACCTCAATGATTTGTGTGAAATCTCAGAACGTAGGTGGAAAGATCTAAGGTAGCATGAACCATAAAACGAAAATAGACACAATTTAGAAATATTTTATATGAGTTATAAATTATTAGTTTGGCAACTGGAGTCCAAGCTCATCACTTCCTGCAACTAGAAATTGGGAAATAATGGGTAAACATCCTGAAAGGTGAATGCTGGGTTGCAGGAGGAGTTAAAACAGCGATGCAGGGCAACAACGGCCCAGACATGTCACAGGGAGAGATGGACATCTACAACTGATCACTGAAGTGGGAGGCTGAGTTTAGCATATGACCTGAGGAGAGTGAGGCATGTTAGTGTGCATGACACAGTGCAGCTCGAGTTGCCCATGCGAAGCAACGCACAGCCATCAGTCCATTAGTGAGACATTCACCAGGAAGACAAATACAACACAAAGTTAAATGGGTGTCAAACTGAATTCTGGGGAGAGCTGAAGATACTTTAAAGACCCTTACAGTTGTCTTCCGTAACCTGCCAATAATCTGAGTGTTTGGTCCGCTTTGGTTATCTAAACTGACGTACGCGTTATCATTTCACTGCTGCAGTAAGTTCAGCTCTCTTCACAAACTCAGACCCTCAACGGGGGCGTGACCCTCTCACACACCGACTCTGATGCCCCCGCTGAGAGTTGAAGTGAAAATAGAGCTCTGAGCGAATGTGCTGTCAAAAGTGTGAGCTTACCACTGTGTGACCAGACCCTGCTTGTATCCTCTATGCCATTCTTCCTTTTTAAATTCACCCTCTCTGATTCAGGTCACGTTATAATGTGAATACTATGAGTATGAATGCACTTTACTTATTGTCCCCTAAGCTGCCTTTCTGTCTCTAGAGTGAAACATTTTTTGCAGACACAAAGCCTTTCACCTGATTTCTCTGACGAGGTAACTTTTCCTGCCAGAACAGAACGTGCCGCTGTGCGTTTGTCTGGAGCCGATAGCTGATACTTAATATTTAATCTTCCACTCCGACATTGATAGCTTGGCTCTGAGGTAGTTTCCCAGCCATCTCCAGACATTCAGCAGCTATAAATATTTAAAAGTCTAATTTCAAATAGTGGAAATAGCTCCGTTACTAACTGTGAGTTAGAAAACATTTTTAAGCAATGCTGAGATTTTTTTTTTTTTGCGTTAGAAAGTAAAAACTTGCATGTGAAGATGTGTTTCTTCACTCCTAAACCAACAGCATAGGTAATGGAGAGGAACGAGATGTTGTGAGTTGTAGGAGTGACTGCTGGGCCGTGTCATCCAGGATTAACATCTGCTGGAAGCTCCTTTAGGAATTGCATCTACTTCGCTTAATATCACAAAAAACTCAAAGATAAGATCAAATGAACAAGGAATGAAACAAGGGAGCAGATAAAGGACGAGATAGATACGTGTTCAGAGACCGGCCTGTGCTGCTGTATGGTGTACATTTTAGGACATCCTCAGTGGCTTTATTTCAAAATCTGAGACATGTTTAAGCATTTTGATAAATGACACGTCAGTTAATCTGCCACAGAGAAGTTTTTGGAATCAGGTAGTGAAGCTGTCGACATTGTACTGCTGTTACTACTGTTGTAGGGCTCAAATTCACTGAAGAACAAGGGTTATAAGATCTGGTGGAGCAAAAGCTCAGTGAAGGTGACTTAAAGCAGAACACCAGAGACAAGACGTTTATTGATTGTAAGCTTAACACAACCTGTTTTGTATCAGGACTGAAACACAGCTATACCATCTTTTTCTTCTTAAGCAGGCTGCCATTAGCGATACTTCCATACCTCTTTTTTTTTTTATAAGTCCAGATTGCTTTTAAAATGTTGGGTATAGAATATAAAACTGAAAATATCCAGAGAATCTCATTAAATTCAAGCAGAAATGGCTAACCAGCAATGTTGAGCAACACCCTGTGACTTCTTGTATCATCAAAAACTCTAAACATGTCACAAAACCATAATTTAAACCCTGGTGGAAATACATTTAAACTCAGTCAAAGTTAAACTTCTTACTTCAGGGGGTTTGAGAGCAAGGAGGCTAACGTCTATTCAGTTCTTCACTAAATCCAGAGATAGTTGCCAAATGTAAATAAAATCATAAATACTCGACAGATTTTAAGTTTTAGAGATCTAAAACTTAATAAATTCATGCTTGAGTCCAAGTGAAAGTTTGTGCCAATTGAAGTCCGTAGGGAGTCCTAGAAATTTCTTTTGCAAGAATGGGATATTTGGCACAGTCAACTTGCAGCAGCTAGTTGTGTGAAGTTCAGTGTGCTCATACTGAGGCTGGGCAGGAAGCGGAACATCAGTTCTGTGAAGATTCCTGTTGGCAGTTACCAAATCACCCGCACAGCAGAGCTGCTTTTGGACACATTTTGTCCCTGACTTCCACCTTTGTGACCTCCATATTTTTTTCTTCAAAGTATTTTAATTTTTTCCTTATCTATCTATCTATCTAGAAAGAAAGAAATGAATCCCTTAATTGTCCCACAGGGGAAAATTACTTCTCTGCATTTTGACCCATTCACTCAGTGAAGCAGTGGGCTGCCATCAAACCAGGCATATGTAGAGACGGTACCTTGCTCAGGGGTACCTGAGGGGGAAGCGGTTCAGTGGATTCAAACCCCCGACCTTCCGATCATGAGGCGAGCGCTCTATCTATCTATCTATCTATCTATCTTCAGCTGAAGCATGAGGGGTGTGGTCGTAGTGAGAAAGGGAAAAAAAACACATCCATATCCTTTGGTGGGCTGTTATCCTCTTTGAAGCGTGGCAGCCATATGTCTAATTAATTCACTCGAGCAGAGTCAGTAACCTTGTACCCCACGTGCAAGAGAGGAAGGTGAGCCTCAGCACTTTTGCTCAAAGTGTTGGAATCAGTGACCGAAAAGCCTTTAGGGCACATTGAGGAAACTATAGCAATACAAAGCAGGGAGTACATATAATGTGACACTTGCACATCACACCAATGTTTCTGCCTCAGTGCTTTTTATTAAAGGGGCTTCTGTTATTTTATGTTGGCCTAAACCTTTAAACCTGGTTTCTGTGACACTGTGTCGTCATATTTGTCCCTCTGCTGTCCTGTGCTGTCCCACTTTCCAAGCATCGACTCAGCGACTGTCCGTCAGATCAGATGGTTCCCCTCCACATGGCTGTGCAATTGATTTCCTGACAGGAAGCTTTACTCTAGGCCTCTATATGGTAATTGCATCCACTTAAAGTGCTTCACTGTCACTGAATGACTGGAGCTACGACACTGGCTCCAACCTTTCTGTTCATCTAGTTTTTATCCCACCCATTTTCTTTCTTTTACCTACATTATATTAGGCCAGTGTATCAATACAGAAAGTTTTCAGACAGTTGATGAACTACTATTACCACTGATGTCTAGCCCAGACTTAGGAACTGATATCACAGTCGAAATAAAGTTATCAAGAGTTCATATCTAAAATATCAGGGAAATGTGTTGAAGAAGTATCAGCTGAAGCTGAACTAGAGCCAGGCTGTACTTTTGTACCAAAGGTGTTGCAATGAATCATTGTAGCCTGTATTCAACCAGATGGATTAACAACACATTTTAATTACAACAGAGGCCTTCGTCTCGAGGAAATGGGGTAGAGGTAATAAGAAGGAAAAAGAAAAGTCAGAATGTAAAGGTACAGCAGCACACACCATTTTATGTGTACTGTGTGCATATTTCTGATGTGCAGCAGTATTTCTAATCACAGGTTACTTAGGATGTGGGAATTATAGATTTTAATCTGCCCTGGGTTCACCTGAACAGCTCACAGTAACAATCAAAAGTGATACAAATGGTTTCATAACCCTACACAAATGAGCAGGAAGAAGAAAGCAATGTGAGAAAGGGTTACCATGGTGCGACAGTGAGATGTGTAATTTGGCAAGTGGTCCTTGTGAATGAAGAACAAAAGAGGGCATTATGTGTAATTTTAAAGCGGGCCTAGGAGTGAGTGTGATAATGATACTTCCATGAGTTAATGATGGAATTCGTGCCACTGTTTGCCTTCCTGGGAATCATTCTGTCAGTAATATTCACTTCTAGTCAGTTTTATCTATATTGTGCCGAATCACAACAGCAGTGGTTTTGATTATAAGGTAAAACCCTACAATAATACAGACAAATATCAGTAACTTCACTCATGAAGTCATGTGCAGATTGCAAGGAAAATATGCAAGGAAAGTGACATTTTCCTTTAGTTATTCTGTAAAATTATCCCAGTTTTAAACAATGTCTTCCGTAAACCAGCTTTTCACTCACTGTTTCATGGGTCATACGTATTATCATCATGTTAAGCAGGTTTTCCCTTACAGCACATATTTTATATAGAAAACACCCAACCATAAGTTATTCCTCCTAATATTTTTGCACAGACCAGATTTTATTTTAAAAAGCGAAAAACTTTTAAGTTTTACTTTTGAACTTTAGTATATTTTGTTTCAGTTTCTTCTTTCTAGACTAATGACTACACTAATTCAAATTAGGGATGTAATTTAGCCCTGCCATTGATGAATAAAGTAGTGAGGGGAAGTAAACGAACAAATAAAAAGAACAAGCGAGAAGTCAAAAGAACAAAGAAAGACATTTCAAATGTAGAAATGTGCTAGTTTAGATTTATTAAAATAAGAAAATATTAAGTTTGAAAGCAACCCCCCCCCCCCAAAAAAAAATGTTCAGAAATAGGTGAGCGTAGTTGTCATGGCAACCACTCCTAGGCAGAGCTAAAGAGAGGAAAAGAAGCATCGGAGGCAGAGAAAAGAAAGGAGGACAGGTCCATTTAGGTTCTCCTAAACAAACTGCTGTAGAGACAGTTTGTTTTCTCCCCAAACTTGAAAAACCCACTGAAGGAAAACGCTCTTTTTTGTTGCTGTTTTTTTGGGCAACATTCCTCAGTGAAAGGGAACACTGAAAACAGGTCTGTAAATAACTTCTCACCCACTGACACTTTGGCTGCCTGACCACAGTTAGTTAAGAGGATGAAGAGAGGCTTTGAAGTTAGGCCCTCCTCTGTGGGAAGTTGACTGTAATATGCACATGCCTCACTGGTCATCTCAATGGCTTTACCGACAGTGCTGTTTACCAGATACTTAACACTGATGAAGGAGAGCTCAGGAGATACACGAGGGGTGGGAAACAGCAATATGTTGTCTAGTAGGTAACCTGTACCAACTACAGTGATAATTATTAATTGGGTAGATGTGCTGTGTGAAGACACAAAACAGCAAGAATAAGAAATAATACAAAAGACATAAGACACAAAAACACAGAGACTCAAACTTACAAAAGTAGTGATTCAAAACAAGAACAGACTCTGATCAATGCCAAAACAACCACAAAGAAATGCACAGCTATCAGAAAGAGATGCACAACAGTCACAAAGAGATGCACAACAATCACAAATAGATGCACAGCATTCACAAATAGATGCACAGCATTCACAAAGAGATGCACAGCATTCACAAAGAGATGCACAACAGTCACAAAGATGCACAACAATCACAAAGATATTCAACCACAAAATGAGCTCAAAGACATACACAAGAGAGAATATATCACGAGAAAGATTAATAACCCTAGCTCTTTTGCATGAAATTTGAGAAATTGTTGTTAATATAAGGATCTAACGGTGTTTTACAAAAGCTCTGGTGCATCTTTAACAATCTACTGTAATAAGTCAATGTAGAAGACCTTAAAGCCTCCACATTGCAGAGAATATATGCTGACCTAATAACTGGCTTATGGGTTAAGGCTAACAGTGTCCTAAACTATCTTAGAAAACATTTTTTGGGGCAATGTTGACACCAAATCCTACACATCTAATGAAAAACACCTTCTCAATAGAAATGTTGTTTTAGTTGTCATGCTAAATCATCCACAGAGGATATAGCAGTTACACACCACAGAGACTTCATAGGAGGACGATAACGGTATCTTTCCACTAGTAGCAATGGCGTCACAAGGACAAATATAGCCGATGTAATGCAACGGTAATTGATTTCACAACCAGCTGTCTTACATAAGCATGTCAAAGTGAATAATAGAGCTGGTGAGAAAGAGCCTGGAAAAAGCCAGAGATGACTGGATGAGACAAAGGAATGAAAGAAAGATAAAACTTTGAAGAGACGGGTCAGGGGCTCAACCACAGACATATGCAAGAGTGGCAAGAAGCGAACTAAAATGTCAAGTCTGGTTTAGGAGACTGGACGAAAAGCTAAGAGACAGAAAACTGTCAAACAGCTGTGACAAATTGTAAATTCAGAGAAACAAAAATATGCAGTAAGTAAGTACTTACCGAACACCACACAGACAGCTGCAGCCAGTGCTGGGAACAGCATATCTATACCCACGCCACACTAAGACCTAAATATTAAACGTTTTTACTCTATGTGAAGGATAGCGATTGTTTAACAAGTTATTTTAAACACATACATGACATTGATTTAAATACAACTGAACTTAACAAACTATACATTTCTTGAAACGTCTGAAAGAGTAGATGATACTCCACTAAGAAGCTACACTACTTGTTGCAGTTATTTCCCCCTGTGTTATATTTTTTATTCATTACTAGTGTGGTTAAAAAAAGAAAAGAAAAAAAACACCTTAAATCATAAAGAAGCATCAGAATTTATTTTTCAATTATCAGTGGGCCAAAAATATAAAATTAGCTTTAGTCAAAGCTAAAAACTAGCCTTATATCACTGACTTTAGAATGTTTTTTCTCTGTATTTTGGGTCTTGTCAAATTTGAATTATATAATGACATAATAATGACACATTTTAAAGCTTTTTTGTTGGCCATGTTGGTATTTTCAAATCAATAGTAACCATATTTAGATGAAAGGGTGAAGATGATGAGTGACACTTACTCACACATACTTTTAATGCCTAATATTAACTTAATGATGGTATTATTAAAAAAAAGGGGGGGGGGCATCAGTAATCTCACAATAAAGGGTGACTTTAGCTAATAACAACTTGAGAAAATAATACTGATTTATCAATCACAGCCCAGTAAATAGAAATATTTTAGGTAATGAAATATAAACTATATATATCATATAGATGGTAGTCAGTTTGTGAAAATTTTTCAGGTTGATAAATGACATATTTTTAAAAATAAAGCAAATGAATTATGATGGCCCTGGAGGCGAAACTGTAACACACTCTATGCAAACAAATGAGAACGCTATCCGAAGGATTTAATGGGGTGAAATCAGGATAAAGAGCTAATCCTTTTTATCCTTTACATCTTTAAGGCTCAGAGCTCACAGACACTCTAAACATGTGGATAGTGTGGGTAATGTTGTCATTTTCACTGGATTATTGGTCAGTGACATTCAAGTTTCTGTATTAGGGTTTGTCTGTTCAGACATTAGACAGCTCACACATTCTGTGTGATAACTCTTATCACACAGAGTCTGAAGACCCACAAAAGAGCATTCCCAGTTGACTTAAGAATTTATAGTTTTATTCTTAGATTACATTGAGCTGTGGTATCTGTGTCACATCCAAGCAGCTCTGCTATCTTCTGTGACTCAATGCAATCTCTCATCGAGCATTTCCTTAACCTGTCATTTCTCTTTGTTACTTTCAGTGTACATGAAGGTAACATAAAGTAATGTATTACTGGTTACTTTTACAAAAGTTGTTACATTAATGATACATTATTTTCATGTTACTCCATAACATGGTTAAACTGTCACATAATTACCAATTAACAATATAAACAGACCACAGCAGTGCTTCTCAATTATTTTCTGTTACGCCCCCTTAGGAAGAAGGAAACATTTTGTGTGCGCCTCCCCCACTCTCCCCCATGACTATTAATAGTATCATTTGTCTATAATCATCATCAAGTTGTGATGACACCACAGTGTTTGGTCTCATCTGTGACAACGATGAGTGTGGCTACAGGGAAGAGGCAAAGCACCTAGCTGCAGCTAGGTGCTTTGCCTCTTCCCTGTAGCAAACCATTGTCAGCAATAACCTTCTCCTGAATACCAGCAAAACCAAAGAGTAAGTCAGTAAAGTGTATTTATGAAGTGCTTTTCGTAGACAGGTAGTCACAAAGCGCTGTACACGAAGGTTAAAATAAACAGAATGTTAAGTAACAAAATAGACATTAAAAACAATACAAAAGGTTCAATTTAAATACAAATGTAAAAAAAATAAAAATTTAAAGCGTCGATCAACAGATGGCTTGTTTAAACAGAAAAGTTTTTAACTGCTTTTAAAAGGACTCCACAGAGTCAACCACGCGTGGTTGTGGTGGTAGACTGTGCCACAGACCGAAAAAGCTCTGTCCTCTTTCGTCTTCAGTCCTGAACGGGGAACAACCAGCAAACTCTGAGTCTGTCAGCGGAAACAACGAGCAGCAGTGTTTTTTTAAGAAGCTTGGATAAATAATCCGGGGCCTGGCCATTTAGTGCTTGGTATGTTAAAACAGGAATTTTAAAACGAATTCTAAAATCTATTGGGAGCCAATGTAAAGAATATAAAATAGGAGTAATGTGAGCTCGCTGGCTAGACGGGTTAGTAGTCATTGAGCTCATTGTGGACTTCAGGAGAGAGAAGAGAGTCAACCATGCCCCATCTACATAAATGGCACAGCTGTCAAACGGGTCTCCAGCTTCAAGTTCTTGGGGACCTACATCTCTGAGAGTCTGTCCTGGTCAGCGCCTCTTTTTTCTGAGGTCACTGACGAAGAACCACCTGTCTACTGGCATACTGAGTAACTTCTACCGCTGTGCGATAGAGAGCATCCTGACCAACTGTGTCACAGTCTGTAATGGGAACTGCTGTGTTGCTGACCGCAAAGCATAGTACATCTGTATATTTACCTGTCTGTATAGCAATATAAAACATCTGTATGCTATACAGATCATCTGTATATCTATACATATGTATACATCTGTACATTGTCTGTAGTTCTTCTGTATATTTGGTCTCTCTGTACATAGTATGTTCATAACAGACACAATTTACACTACCCTAACTTGTATATATCAGCATATACATACTGTGTTGCTGACCGGCAACATGGTGGCATGGTGGTTAGTACTGTTGCCTCACAGCAGAAGGTCCTGAGTTCAATTCCACTATCAGGCTGGGTCTTTCTCTGTGGAGTTTGCTTGTTCTCCCTGTGTTTGCATGGGTTCTCCCCGAATACTCAGTCCGGCTTCCTCCCACAGTCCAAAGACATGCAGATTGTGGGGATAGGTTAATTGGCAACACTAAATTGCCCATAGGAGTGACTGTGAGTGCAACGGCCTGCGACGGCCTGTCCAGGGTGTACCCTGCCTCTCGCCCCGCGACCCTGAAAAAGGATAAGCAGATGTGAATGGATGGAAGTACATCCCTGATTACATTGTATCCCAATTAACATTAAAGAAAACAAAACACACTGGTCTTTCCTCATCTATCACTGTGATCACAGTGAAGCCAAGCGCTATATGCAAAAAAAACCCTGCCACCTACTGTAGTGGATGTGCAATTGCACTTTATGCTAGTATTTATTCTAGTACGGCAAAAAAAGCATGTCACACAAAAAAGGCTTAAAAAATACTGGATTCCTTTGAAAAAGGAGACCTTGAAATGTAGAACCAGATGAATAGCTTTAACAATATGTTTGGGCTGTGACCAGAACAGTTTGACGTTACTGAGTAGTCATACAGGGATTTCCCGTGAGCAATGTTAAAAAGAAAGCAGCCTGAAGTGCATGGAAGGTGGCATTGAAGGGGAGATTAGGTACATTTAAACAGTTTCTGTTTCTATGGGCCTCACTTTAATCACACCCTGTACAGCAAAACAATTTTATTTTTTAAATTGTCAGTTCACAGTTTATGTAAACAAAAACACTTTGGTCATGGCTAACACGATAACAGAGTGTTTGTTATACTATGAGCGCTGACATTTTATCAGCAACACAACATAAGTACCTCTGAAGCACAGCGTTGATAAAAAATAAAACCCAACTTATCTCTAGTATTAGACTGTTACAGTTTTTGTCTAATTCTGGTATTCATAATGACAAAAAAACCACCATTATATGGTGGTTTTTTTGTCATATATTAACATCATAACTGCATATGACTCAGACCCATTTTGACATATTTGTTCTTAGTTTAACAAACTGGAAAACTAAGTGTGTCAGGGATTATTGTTACGTTTCTATAAAGATGAAGGATGATGAAGATGAAATGGTGATAATGAGGCAACGTGATTATGGAGGAAAAAGCAAGACAGGCAGCTATTCAGTGAGGAAGCAGGACGCAGGGAGGTGTTGTTGTCTGGTCTCTGTTCTCATATTAATGCCTCTCACGGCTCTGTTCCAGTGGCTCCAGAAAGGTCACATTCAGCCATTTAATAAACTAGACAGGAGGGGAAGGAGACATTGAGGAAGGAGGTAAACAGAGATGTGGTCTGGACAAAGGCTTGACTGACAGTTGTGTGAATGTCGTTTTAAAAGATGTCCATTTTTAATGTGAAGACAAGAAGTCAGAGATTATTCTTCTTCTTCCTTTTTCTTTCCTCAGCGCTAATAACACCATGCACATAAACTGTAACTTTAATGAGCATAAACTCTTTGATAATGCTACTAAAGCCCAAGCTAACAAAACAAAGAATAGTTTGGGTCTGTGTCCACCAAGGGGGCTTTTTAGTCTTTAGCCTTGAAGCACTAATGACCTCGTTTTCAAAATGTTCCTCTCAAGTACCTGCTAATGCCAGGTTAAAAAAGATTTTCCTCCAGGACTTGATGAGTGTAGCTATATTCCAAAAGTTTAACTTCAACTGAAAGTCCTGTGGCACAGTGGAAAATAACCTCATTCTGATTTGTCCTTGTCGTCCTCTTTAACTCATATTAGTTGGACTAAGGGCAAGTGAAAAACCGTCCTGTGTCCCGACCCTTCTAAATTTGAAATTGGATGCCGTGTCCTAAAGGCTAAAGAGACACTCTGTCACCTCCAGCTAGCTCAGAATACAGCACCTTATTATCTTACTGGTTTAAGCAGATACAATCACTCTCACACAAAAATGATAAGCTATATGTTTTCTTCCATATTCCAAATTTTATAATGAAGTGATGTTTTTTTTACTGCTGGTTCTCTTTTTAATTACCTAAATTAAAGAATACATTGAGGTGAACTAAGTTGCGTATTTTGTAGTTCATCTTAGTGATACTGTAGTTTCAATGCGGGACTAAACTAACATTGCATTGTTAAGGTGTCCATCCATCCATCCATCCATCTTCTGCCGCTTATCCGGGGCCGGGTCGCGGGGGCAGCAGCCCAAGCAGAGAAGCCCAGACCTCCCTCTCCCCAGCCACCTCCTCCAGCTCATCCGGGGGAACACCAAGGCGTTCCCAGGCCAGCCGAGAGATATAATCTCTCCAGCGTGTCCTGGGTCTGCCCCGGGGCCTCCTCCCGGTGGGACATGCCCGGAACACCTCACCCAGGAGGCGCCCAGGAGGCATCCTTATCAGATGCCCGAACCACCTTAACTGGCTCCTTTCGATGCGGAGGAGTAGCGGCTCTACTCTGAGCTCCTCCCGGATGGCCGAACTTCTCACCCTATCCCTAAGGGAGAGTCCGGCCACCCTTCGGAGGAAGCCCATTTCCGC
>VURO01028063.1:8183-24108 GCA_015108175.1 Pelvicachromis taeniatus
AATCCTTTTAAAGTGACAGAGTCAACCAGAGCTGTTGGTGGCAGCACCATGGGTGGTTGGGGAGGATGGGGTGGGCACACACACACACACACACACACACACACACACACACACACAATGAACAAAAGCAATTTAAGAAAAGCGTATAAAGCTGTCTTCTCATATAGGATTCTTATTATTATAAGGTCTGTGCTCTTAAATTCTCAGTTCTGCTTGGGCCGAGATCCACATTGAAATCTATAAACATAGATTTTGAAAAAAGAGGCTAATCAATAGTGAACCGATGGAGAAAAAAAATCCTTCTGTTCAATCAGAAGTGATTTGATAATGCGACACCACTACAGGGAGAAAGGGTCATTTCTTTGCTTGCTGGCACCTACACTGCTCACGACACACCGAGCGCGAGAGAGGCGAGGAAAGCACGCCAGCCACTCAGAATCACATTAGCGCACCGCCCTTCAAATTCTCCAAAGAGAGTGTGATACTTTTCTTCAAACACTGGTTTATTCCTAGAATGATTATCCCATTTTCTTCCCTGCAAGCAAATGAATGTTAAGACATTTTGTGACAAAGACTGATAACGTGCGAGGAGTGGCAATGAAACTATGCGGGAAAATAATGAGAGCGGCGTACACAGTCAGAAAATGAAAGCGTCCTCCATAGTTCACTGAAATGGAAAATCTTTCAAAAGAACAGTGTCAACTACGAAGAAGCACATAATTCATATAAGCATTTGACATTATTGCATGATTACAGAGAGATGAATGATTGTGTTAAGAGGGCGAGCTTTCTACCTGCTTAATGGTTGGGCTCAATCCACCCAAGCGGAAATCCTTTTTTAAAGGTCAGAGGGCTTTAGAGGTCAGTCAAAATTTAGCAGATACATTCATCAAAGTCATGATAATGTCTAATCTGCTTATGGTTCTCATTATAAAACTGTGATACTGGCCTTTAGCATTACTTTATAGTGTGGATTTATAGGTCTTTAACCTAGAATGATTTGATGTGGAAATCCAGGCCCTGATTCATTTAATCTGCAGTGAAATGCATGCTCACAGTGACTGAATACAGCTTAGGTAACACCTGATTGTACTCCAGTCCCATCCATGTTCTCCCCTCCAACTTTGTTATTGTCTAGCCCTCTCATCCTGGAGGCTTTACAGCTGGATGGCCTAATTGGAACTATTTCCACATATAATATGGCAGCCCCACAGGGGCTCATTATGCAGTAGATACTGGGCAGACTGACCTCAGCTATTCTTCAGTCTTTCCCTCTTTGCAGTCCTGTGGTTTAGTCCGGTGACAGATACAGTAGGGTTTCCTTCATCCTACAGGCCATTGATCACCATTAGGAGGAAAAAATTCATGCTGGCTGTGTGATCATACAGGCTATGTGTGTGACTGCGATGTGTGTGACTGTGTTAGCGTGTAAGTTTCTGTGCCACTACAGGCACGATGCTGGGCACTGCAGAAATGACTCACCTCTCATGTGTCAAAACTCAAAAGAAATCAATGGCTGCTGCAAAGATATACACGCTACAGCTCCAGTTTGAGTAGCTTTGGGAAAAAAATTGGGAAATGTGCTCCATTTATAATAGCAAAGTTTGCGAACAGCAGTTTAAATGGGTAGTTTGCTGTTTTGAGAAATGTATGGCTAGAGGAGAAGACTGATTCTACTGTCACGTCGGTCTGCTAAATACAAGGCCACAGCAAGCAACCAATTGGCTTAGCACAGACGTAGTAAACAAGGGGAAGCTGCTAGCTTACCTCTGTGTGAAGGTAGCAAAATCCATCTACTCACACTGTAATTAGAACTGTGTCTTTTTTTAAACTGAGACTTTTAGACTGAAGTGAAAAGCAAAAAGTTGGAGCCCTGTGGTGAATTGTTTCTCGCCTTTGTGCGAAGATCAGTGTTTTGGGTGTTTTTTCTCTTTTTTTCTCACATAGCTGACAAGAAAGTGAATAAGCATCTTTCCAGAAAAAAAAAAAACTTTTTATTAAAAACTTTATTCCTGTCAGTAGTAACACATGTGGACAACAGTGATGGGCCACCTACACGGTGCACCTTTAGAACGTGCTCAGCCCTGGAAGCCCACGCCATGAAGCTCTCTGCAAATGACAGACGAGGTTTGGAGCGCTGCACAGTGTTAGCAGCTTTCACGCTCTACCTCTGCGCTTGGCAACCCCGCTTAATAACTTTATGTGGTCTGCCATTTTGTAGCTAAGTTACTGTGGTTTCATTTTACAATAATAGCACTTACTGATCACAGAATAACTCAAAGGGAAGACATTTTATAAACTGACTCTACAACGACTCTATGCAGAAGTCTTAATCATCTGTAAATCAGTCATTAGTTGTTGGAACCCGTAAAACCTCACAGATGAAGAAACAGTGATCCTGCTCACAAGAGCAGAAAACCAGTTCAGATTACTTTAATTACAGACAAAAGTTTAAAAAGAAGCAATAGACCACATGGTGGCTAGCTACAGCACTATGGTTAGCATAATATAAACACATAAGCACAATGAATGACAATAAAAGTTAACGCGAGCGTTCCCGATGGTTACGGACAAATGCAATTGCATGGCAGGATGCTGCAAATGGACTAAACTTCAGTCAGGAGAACAACTGAGATAATCCATCCACAATACGAGGTTAGTCATTGATATACTGTGCATGGGTTGGGCCATAGTTGCATTGTAAGGTTTAAAAAAAAACCTGAGCTTTAAATCGTGTTGCCAATGAATAGTAGTAATAAAACCCGAGAAGGGCTGACACTGACTGTTTTTCAGCAACTTGTTCAGTTAAATAGAACAAGATACAAAGCATTAAAACGTGTTAAAAACACAATAGCCTTATTAAACACAGAGTAGTTTGGACCTGGAAGCAGGGTTCATACAGCGTCACTTAAGAACCGAACACTGCAACCCCCCCTCTCCATATACGCACAAAGCACATTCCTTGAATTGTTCCTCAACTTTATATATTGCAATTTCATGCCTGGAATGGTGAATATACACTGCTTACTGCTGTGCCATTTATTTACTTCCTAAGATCCTGTACATCTTGCCGTACTAATAATAATATATAGAAACATTTCTTATATTTCATTCCTTTAGATTTAGACAAATTTATTTATTTATACCGTACACTCCGATGGCGAATAAACACGCTGACATTTTGTTCTAATGCGCATAACTCGTAGATCTTCTGAATGACAATAAAAGCTGTAGACTCTGCCTGGACAAGAATTGGATTATTGTCCTTCTGCTACAGAGAATCACAAAGATCCTTCTGAAGCCCATATTTCCTGACTTTTATCAGAAAGAATTGGTTCTGTGTCACTGCAAGATGCCTAAAATTGTTTTACCATATGATGGATTTAAACATTTGGCAAGTAGAATTTAAGTTTTAGGGGGTTTTTTTAGTTACATGTTTATTGCACCGCGTTACATAATATTCTGCACTGAACAGGGGCCCTTGGCTTAAAGATACATGTCAGCAAGGAGGTAGTAGAGATTAATAGCCGAGAAAAACTCTTGAGAATTACTTTGCTTACATTATAGCCCAGAACCTTTGTCTTTTAAGGTCAGAGCATGTCTGGTTTCTTCACAGATGCTTGCAAACAGCATTCATTAAACTGAAAATTGCCTTTGGATTCGGTGATAACGTTGTCAGTGGCGACATCTTGTCAGTCACCACCTTTCTGTTTATTGCTGCAAAGTCATTGCTCTGTTGAGTCAGTGACACCTCTATAATGTAGCATCAGCAGACACGCAGTCGCTGTGTCAACACTGTGATGACGGTGTCATCTTTCTGTGCCCCGAAGTTCTCTTTCAAATGCGACAGCATAGCTGAATCGAAGACGAGTGGAAGGACAAATAATAAAAATAAGACATAACCGATACTTTAAGAGGCCAGCAGATTATGCAGGCTTGAATTGAAATGTAAAAGGTGCCTACTGTTTTCTTTTATTAAGATGAAGACAATTAAACTGGAAGCCTTACTTGATCTGTTACTTTTCTAGGCATACATTCAGTGTCATTACTTATTTGACATTTTACTGCACGGATAGATGGATGGATGGATGGATGGATGGATGGATGGATGGATGGATGGATGGATGGATGGATGGATGGATGGATGGATGGATCTTTAAATGCCAATGCTTTTCTACTGGTATTGAAGAGATTTGTGTGAAAGGTGAGTACACATGCTACAGTGTTTCTAATGTAGAAGATTTCTAATGTACATTTGAAAATAATCATGCTGAACTACATTAAAACTACTATTTCATATTAGTCTATTTTATTTTTAGATCAGTACTCCTGCAAGTTCATCATCTGTGACTGTTAGGCGATCACTGCATTCATTAAATGCAATGCATAACGCAAATAGCAATTGGATTGATTCATATGCAGTAACTATGGGAAATAATGGTGATAATGATCTATGTACTCATTACCAGGGTTACTGAATGCATCTCCACTAATTAGCAGTCTCCTGGGGGGCTGAGTTTCACTGGCAGGTTCAAAGCTAATGACAGCATGTCAAAGGGAAATCACATACACTGATTCTCTGATTAATTATGTACTTTGGAGAAAAAAAACGAGATGGACATGATATACTGTAACTGTTATGTGGCCAGCTCATCAGCCTCTACAGCTGACATGGCTCTAAAACTTGTGCTTAACCACATGTAGGTTTTGCTGAGTGTGCACATCACCCTGCAGCACATCTGCCTCATGATGTGCTGCAGGACACCTTAGAAATCCCCCAGTTATCTCCAAGCCTCCAAGCTAAGGTCTGGTGGCCTAGTATCTTTTTTCTTTTTAATCCTGCTGTTGTTCTTACGTCTTAAATCGGAGTTTTTCTTCTTCGTGGCTGATCCAGAAAAACAAAAACTACTTCTCGCCAACAGGGATTCATTGTGATGTCAAACAAGCGGTTAGCGAGACTTTTTCACATGCAGTTCCTCACCTGTCTCTTAAAGTCTCTTCACTATATGCACCAATTATCTTTGAGTCCAAACAACTTTCAGCTACAGTCCCTGCACTGGATCAAATTCCCTCAGGCTTAATTAACGATGATCAGCTTAATAATTTTATATATTTTCCCCCCACAGGCCCATATAATTGGGCGATTTTGACGCTGGGGAACCTTCCATCAGAGAAATCCATGGTCTAGCCCTCATTAAGGAACTCGGAGCTCAGCAGGCTTCTCGTGTTGAAGTCTTGGAGTAAGAAAGTGCTGCAGAGAGCTGAACACCTAAAACTCCCACTTAGGAAACCAGCTTTAATTAGCTAATGAATCTGGGAGCTCCCTCTGCCAACCTTTGACCTTATGCTGAGACACAGAAAGCCCGTTCACTGCGTTAGACTTATCACATGCAATTAAAATCAATGTTTTGCGCCCTGTACAGCAAAACCAGTTTTTAATTAGATAATTGCTGTGCTGTCTCTGTTATTGTTGGTAACTCATGAATCATTCCTGAATCTCCAAAGGGTGCAACGTATTGATTTACTGCTAACAAAATCCAGCTTCATGATTGATGTTGTCACGCTGACGGCACACAAAGGCCCAGTAACATTTTCCAACCAAGTTTACCAAATCTACAAGCATAAGAAATTATCCTTGGTAGCCATGAGTAGGATATTTCTTTTCTTGTACAATAAATCACAATAAATAATGTTAAGCTGTGATGGCCCCATATATCATCGCTGTTCAAGTTTAAGTTCCCTGTTATTTATTTGAAGTAATTCAAAGTCACTTTTAAGGGGAATCCTTTTTGGCAAATGTGCTTTTTGTGTTACTAAAATTAATATTGAATTAGATCCTCAATTGCAATAGTAACAACATCAGCACCACTGCAGACAGATGTGCACACGGCTCCTTTTCTCTCTAACAGTTGAAGTAGTTAACATTCATAACACTGAATTTAAAGCGGTCAGTAAAGCTCTCATTTTATAAACGCTGACGTATTAAACAGTCATCATAAATTTTAACCTGGCTAGCGCACACGTTTACATTAGCCTTTTTATCTATTAGCAATAATCTCTTAGCCACGTTAGCCACCTGTTATCATTAGCAGACTAAAGCTAGATAAAAGATGAGCAGAAAATCCAGAGTGTGGGGAAATAATCAGAGCAAATGAAGAGTGAAATCTTCATAGTGGGACAGATGAATCAGACGGTTTCAGGCCTGACCAGCAGAGCTGAAGAAGTGGAGGGCTACAGTCTGAGGCAGAGCAGCGAACAGCGGACGAAAGCGAGGCTGCAGACAGATGTAGACAAGATGATAAACTCGAATTTTTCTACATTTACAATTATTGCATTAAATTGATTACTTACTTGTAGCTACCTGTAAGGTCAGTTTTTTAAAATGCAGGCTGTGACCAGTTCAACCTTCAGTTCAATCAACAGAGTGATTGCTCTGGGTTTTTTTTTTATATCTTCTTTATTTCAGCATAACTAATACCACGCTTTATCAAAAGTTCATTTTTAAGTTTTCCATAATGCTCTCCTTCTAAAATAGGTAAATTATTTGGATCAGTTATGTATCGTGTCATTTGTTGTACATTTAGTTTATTAGTGAGTTTGTAAATGTAGTTTGACTTGTAAACCTGTAATAAAAAAATTTGTTGAAAGTTAACGTTTTAAGATATGACTTCTTAGTCATTACTTCTGTTGTTGCAGGATGGGGTCAAAATCTTCTGAAATGCTACTGAAAACAGTAACAAGTATTTTCCCGGGTACCGGTATTAAATCTGAAATTCTAGTGTTGTGTCAACCCTGATAAGAATACATCGCAGTAGCTAGTGAGTTTACCTTAACACAAACTCTGTCCCTAGATAGCAGAGTCAACATCTCTGGAACTAATTAACACATTAAATATACTTTTTTTGTGAGTTATGTGACTCTTCTTGAACCAGTTTTAAGATATTTCCTTAGAAAAATGCTTTTAAGCCAGAAACTGTTGGGCCTCCACAGGGAAAATGGAAAATTACTCTTCTTCTTGAATAGGCATACCAGGATGTGTTAATAGTGAGGTTCCTGCACCTTTTTGCTTTTAATTATTGTGATCATCATTTGACAGGCAGGAAAACGATATTCTCGTGGAACTTTATCGAGAAAACAAACAAACTGTCGGTTATTACACAGGATCTATTCTGTGTTAGCGACTGGATTATATGAAATTGTAGGCAATATGTGCTTTAGTTCACTACAACTGCTTTTTTCCTGACTAATACTCAGGAACAGTCCCGTGTATTAAGTGAAACTATCAGGCAGAGCTATTATTACTCCTGTCGCTCCCTGTGTTCTCCCTAAGATGACTCCCTTTGACTTCATTCTGATCAGAGCCAAGCTGTACTGGCCCACAATGGCAGGCCCAGGTCTCAGTGGCAGCCTCTGGAGTCCTGGCAGAGCTCCTTTAGTCTGCTCAGCCAGCTGTGAGAGGCTGCAGCGTGCGCTCAAGTCCAGCATTGGAAATGTGCCCTGAGCAAGCCAGACTATAAATTAGTCAGGATAAGTTAAGGGCAGCATGCGTTAGGCTATCCCCCATGGTTATCAGCAGAGAAGAACCTGCCTGAAGGTTGGTGCTCTTAAATCTTTTACCACTGCTGCTGAGGCAGCCCAATCCACACATGGACTGCAGCCATCAATCAGGGCCAATGCTCGCAGCTAATGGGTTATTCAAGTTTTCCAGAATATAAAGCAGCCATGCTTATCTAAATCAAGCATGAGAAACAGCACTTGCAGCTACAGTCTCTAGTTAATTTCTGTACAAGAAAAGCGTTTACAGTGACTGGCTAACTGGGGAGAAAATCTGGGTTGAATTCAGGCTGATGGCGTATACCTCTTAATCAGCCTTTACAAATTTTCTCAACACTCACTACTGCATTTGTTATTACCAGTGCACTCAGTCTCAATTCATTTGAAATTAAAATGGAAAACTGTAATCAGCAACATAGCATAGCATAACATCTTCCTTACAGAAGCGGCCACAGCACTGGCACAGTAGCTTCAGTGCCTACACACTTGTTTCATGCAGAGAGGATCACAGTTTCAAGAAACTCCCTCCATGACAGGCGTGAATAGCATTGATGGGACAAGTAACTCAAAACTAACGTGACAGTGACCTTTCGTTGAACCTTGAATATGAATGGTAGCATTCAAGAAAGACAAGACAGATCTAAAAAAGCAGATAAAATAATAGTCATGGTTTCTTTTAAGCCTTTTTTAATTCTAAAAGACAAACTTACAGTGTTAACCTTCTGAGAATAACTGCTAACGCTACTTAAACTGTAATTAACTTTACAGTAAGAGTGATTTTATACTTCGCCTGTTTCAGGTCTGCAAAACAAATCCGAGTGACCCGTGAGCATTTTTCCCAATATGTAAATACAGCTACAATGAGAAGTTTGATATAGCTTTGTGCCATATGGCACAGACCATGTGGCATGCTTGGATCAGACACCAATGGACTACTTAGCGCAGTCCATGCTCACAGTATCTGGGGAATAAGAAGCTTAAAACAAGAATCAATAGAAGAATAAGCCAGAATTGGCACGTTTTTCATGGTCGCAACTCTTGCTGGTCGAAATGAGGAAAATCTAATACCACAATATTTTTTGGGTATATCACGATACACAGTATATGTCACAATATATTTAAATAACCTCCAAAAACAAATGTTATTTTAAACCATACAGTGCCTAAAATTAGACTGGTATAGGCATTCAAATCGACCATTCAATATTTTTTTTCCCACTTTGAATACAAGAAATCTGAAGCGAAAGAAATGTTTTTTTAACCATCAGTTGCACACAGAGGCTTTTCACAGATGACAATGCTGTGACAGTAAGCCTCTTTCTGTGGTCAACACTAGACATTTAACAAACAAAAGATAATAGCAACAAAAATTCACGAGACAAAATAAAACAACTGAAATTAAAATGGTGCTCTTTCGTGCTTGGAACATATAAAAATTGTAAAATAAAAAGTGTGATGACCTCAAATTACAGAAACAAAAGTCTAGATAGTGACTATAAAAAAAACGACTGACCAAGAACAGTCGCCGGTATCACAGCTGGTTTATTTAACGTTTTCTTGGGTGTAGGGAGATAGTAGTAGGTGTAGTGAAGGGTGATTACGGAGATGTTGGTTCTTGTTGTCTTCGTAGTTGGTTCTGGTTTTCTTATTTGACCTGTCAAAGTAGTTTTGGTCTGGTTTCCTCTTACTCGCCGAGATAGCCGCTGGTTGAGCATGATGGACCCATAGAATGATGGCATTTGTTCTGGTCATGATGTGACCTTTCGTGTCGCTATGATATTTTTCTGCTTGCATTCTGCCGCATTAATATCCTTTATAGCTTCTTCAAGACACTTTCTTTTAAACTATGATTTGATTGGACATGTCTGAGCATTTTTCCAGCCTGATGAATAGCAGATGCTCCTCTGAGCTTATGGGGGAGTGTCACGGCAGTGTTCGCCACTGGGCTCGTTTTTTCTGGTTTCAACAGAAAAAACTAGCCTTTTTTCAGGCTGAAGGAAGTTGCAAACATGAAACTATGAACAAAGTTTGAAAAACTATATGACTTACTGTGAAAACTGTGATGAGTAAAACAGACAACCTGAGAATGAGTGAACAGAAACTCACAGACTAAATACACACAAGGGGTGATTAGGGGAAGTGACAACGGCACAGTAGACCCCTCCAAAATAAAACAGGAAACATGAGATGTAGAAATGACAACAGAAGCTTGACAATAGGGAACACACATGCTGCATCCTTCAAAGGACCCGGCCTTCTTGGTCTACGTGGGCCGGGACCTCCGAAGGCCGCAAGTGAGAGGCTTGTGAAATGGGACGGTCTAGCCTTCAGGTTTGCATCACCAGCTGTTCCCGCCCTTACCGCTTCTCCCTGCCCTTACCACTTCCACCTCCTCAGTTTTACCATCGCTGCTGCTGCCGTCAGTGGTGGAAATAGGAAGTGGCTGGGACACGCTATGATTTCTGGGATATGGTGTGCCACGAAGGATACACCCGACCCATCCTTCAAATTCAGGAAATGAAGGAAGCATTTATCGGCCGCATTTGGAGCAGCCTTCAAATTGGGACAGCCTTTGTCGCGTCGCTGTGACGTAACTGGCCTACAAATGCGGCCCACGAAGGATGCAGCCCCTGAATTGGGACAAAGGAACAGACCTAAAACACATACCAAACTAGACAAGAGACAAAAACTCATGAGACAGATGATAATAATGGAAAACCGAAACTTAAATCCTAAATAAGAATAACAAAGGAACTTATCATCATAACCTTAACATGAGAGACTCAAAAATACAAAATAAAGCACACAACGCTGGGTGAGAGACCCAGCCCATGACAGGGAGGGCAGTTCTATTGGGCAGGTTGTCTGGTGTCAAATGTGGGCTGGTGCAGACACCCACACACTTCTGTCCCGCTATCTGATGTCACTGTCTCCTTTGTAATAAAGATGTTTAATTGCTCATAGCAGGACTTGACGCTGCAAGACAATGAATCATTCCATATGTTAAATTATTCACTCAAATGAAAACAGCATTTTCACATAAAGCAAGCTATAAAGTAATATGTGATAAGTTAGGTAATTGCTTAGTTTTCTGCATGTTGTTTCTGCGTTTTTGGTTTAGTTTCTGTTAAATAAATAATGATGTAGTGTGTCCAATATACGGTCTGTGGTGAAATGTGTTGTATGCGTGTTCACTGGGACGTTAAAGGAGAACAGTCACTCTAAAGAAAAAGTGTTGACTTACTAGAAGCTGAGGTGGTGCAAGCATGCAAGGTGGCGCATTCTTGCAAAGGGCTAGTCCAGCACCTGACCGGGTGTCATCCGTTTTTCGGAATCGAGGTGAAGCAAGTTTTTCATCATTTCAACAAACATCAGGCGATCACACATTTCTGCAGTTTTATCTGCATAATCCTGATGCTCTCTGAGGCGGCTCTGAAAGCAACAAAGGTCAGCTAAAGAGACTTATTTGAGTGTGTTATGTTCTCCACAGAAATATGTTCTTTTTTTTTGCCAACGAAATGCCAAACAGTATACTTACATATAGGAGGTCATCCAGAGAACTCAACTTTAGTTCTGTTGTATCCACGAACCAAACCCCAGACTTTTGGAAATATTGTTCAGTGTCTAAAAAGATAGAGAACTTGTTAGCACACTTGACAAATGGGAAGAACAAAATTTATACTTTACAATATTTAAAAAATCAAGGATTAGAAAATAAGTAAAATGCTAATAGGTTTAAAGACTGGTATACGGGATTAACCAGGCAGTGGTGAAGTGGTAGGTACTTTGAGTTTCCAGTGGTAGTTGTTGCAGGAATTTAAGTCTCTGCAGAAAAAACGGGCAGTGTTTTGCCCAGAGTCTAACATTTTCTCTGGGGTTGTCCTTGGGTCTTCATTATGTATCTCAGATGTACCCAGAGACTATACATTTACGGCTTCTGTAAACGGAAGCCCTAGAATAATCGGTACGGACGGGTCTTTGGCAGCTGAGGTTTCACAGGCCAGGTCGAAGTCAATTACTTTAATTCAGTATGGCTCTTGTTGATGTTTCACCAACATTACATTTTCTAAATTCAGGTCTGCATGTATTGGTGACTAAGAGCTATTGTAATCTGAAAAGTATCAAAGAACATGTCACGTTATGATAACATTTTATCCGTATCTATTTTCAAAGCTTTTATAAATGTAGAGAACCACGGAGTTAAACATACCTGCACGATGATGGGACAAATTGCCTTTATACTGAGCAGTTTGAAATTTCATTCTTTCATAAAGTCAAAGACTTTTTTCAAGATATTCAAAGTTAGGACATAGGCGTCCACTGTCTGTGTTTGATGGACTGGTGAGCTAGAAACATAGGTTACAGATGGTTTTTACATTAGTTTTACAGAAATAAACATTTCATCACAGTCCTTACATCCACTGCACACATCTTTCTAACTGAAATTCTAAGGAGCAGTATTTACCTCTTGGTTTCTAAAAGGTCTTTTCATTATTTTAATGGCTACAGTGTTTTTGTCAGTCATTCTGAAACATTTTGCAACTGTGCCATAAGACCATTCTCCAAGGAGAGTTACTAGCAGTAATTTAGTACTTGATGGAAAAAATTCTACTTACTTAATCTATGTTCTGGCCTCAGTATATTTGACACAGTAACATCTACTGCAATTTTTACACCTGATGAAATCTCACAACTGTTAGCTTTACTTTGATACCAAGGTTGTTTACACAGAGTTTGTAATTGCAGATAAATTCTCCATTCATTTTGGGCATGCCATTTTCGAGCAGGAAGCTCAGAACATCCTTTGGATAGGAACAGGTTAAAGCTCTTATTTACCACATTTGCAAGTTACAGCTTCTCTAATATCACATGAGTATAATTTAAGAGTTCAAATTGTTACTATACACTATGTCCTGCATCTCCATGTGCCCACACATGATTTTAATTAGGTTGAGAGAAACAGACAGAAAGATTTGCACAAGCCTCAGCACACTTTGCTCTTTAAAGCACCAGATTGTTCTTGACTACTCCAATAGGGCATCCACTAATTGGCTTTCCATCTAGTATATTTTACAGTTCCTCTGTTTGAGTCAGAAATAAATAGATGATTTGACCCCATGAATTGAATTAGAGCTAATACAGAGTACACTAAGTGCTAGTATAATGTATTTTGTCAGTGGCACCTTTTTATTTTTTTTTATTGAAACATGCAAAGATAAAAACATAATGGACAACAATGATACAAGACATAGATTTTTAATTTTGTTGTAGATTTGTTGCTGTGTTTGAGATCCTTGTCCTGTTGCATGACCCAGTTTGGGCCAAGCTTTTAGCTGTTGGACAAATGGGCTCACATTTCACTCTAGAATGCTTTGGTATACTATATATATTTGGCAGGGTCCTATAAAATCTTTCATTTGCACATGATGTTCAATGTGATTATTAAAATCTTAAAAATTCTTCCAAAAATACCTGAAAACCAAAAGAGATCATCAAATCAATCCCAGGATGAAACACAAACCCAATGTTACAGCTTGTATCTAAAAAAAGAACTGCTAAAAAAACTTTAGCTGCTGTCAGTTTGCATAAAATATTATCAACAAATACAAACCTGGTGATGTACTATACAAGATTATATAATAAAGAAAATATCAGAAAGACGAATCATCTCCTCCTGGCATAATGTCCTTCAAAAGCAATTAAGCCTGTTTGAATCGATGCCCACACATAAAAATTAATATTTAATAGCAGCTCAAAGCAAAGCTGTTTTTTTGTGCCTATGACAGTAACATCAATATTGATCTACTGCAGCGGCATGTCTTCGAAGACTCCTCAGATTTCCCTGAAAACTCCTCTGAGCATTGCCAAATTGGTCAGAGACCAATGAATTCATAAAGGAAAGCTAGCAGTTGGACATATTAGGACACACTGTCTCCAGAGAGCGTCACTACTGCCTCAAGAGTAAAGGAAAACGATGCTACAGTGAAGAAAGCAAACCGAGGAGGGCGTTATTATTGGTTTTCAAGAAATGGCATATGTTCAGGTGGTAGAGCAGGTCAGCTACTGATCGGAAGGTTAGTGGTTCAATCCCTGGCTCCCCCAGTCTGCATGCCAAATATCCTTGGGCAAGATATTAACCCCAAGTTGATGCATCCATCGGAGTATGAATGTGTATGAATGTTAGACAGAAGCACTAAAAGTATAGAAATAGTGCTTGTGTGATTGGGTGAATGTGGTTGTTGTATAGAGCGCTTTGAGTACTCCGTGAGAGTAGAAAAGCACTATATAAGAATCAGTCCATTTACCATTCCAGGGTTAAAGGTGGCTGGAAGTCTGCTGTTCCTTTTGGTTGATACCACAGATCGGATGATCCTGCCTGCCCGCATCCCATCTCACCCCTGTGCTGTGTTCATGGTTCAGATGTGAAGATGTTTTTGGCACTTCTGCATCCTACATCACATCAAGAAGGCCCTGAGTAAATGTGGTTATCCCAGCTGGACATTTGTCAAAGCTGGGAAGGCGCCTAAAGAAAACTTCAGCTGATCCAGGAGAGAAGAACAACCGCTGCCTAAGTGAAAACCTGTAGTGATCCTGTTTGTGTCAGGAGTATCAGAACAGCTGAGATTTTTTCTAAACACTGCGTCTCTGTGGCCCAAAACACGCTGCGCCAAAAATTGGTCCACCCCAAGGATCGGGTCCTCCGACACAAATGGAGAAATGGTGTACGCTGTTAAGTGCCAGGAGGATTGCCAGGATTTATACATCGGGGAAACCAAAAAACCTCTGGCAATACGGATGGCACAACACAGAAGAGCTACCTCGTCAGGCCAGACTCTGCAGTCTATTCACACCTACAGGCCAGTGGACACTCTTTCAATGATGAGGATGTACACATCCTGGACAGGGAGGAACGCTGGTTTGAGCGCGGAGTCAAGGAGGCCATTTATGTGAAAAGGGAAAGACCATCTCTGAATTGAGGAGGGGGCCTAAGGGTACATCTGTCACCATCTTACAATGCTGTGATTGCAGCCATTCCCCAACTCTCTGTGAATGGTACTCATGGCCATTGATCAGTGGCCTTTGATCAGTGGTCCTTGATCAGTGGTTGTTGATCAATGGTCATGAGAATTTGCATATTAATGATCAAGGAACTGCCCTCAAAGCCCATTGTTCCTTCAGTGGTGCTAGTTTCAGTCATTATGCAAATGTACTATTTATAAGACTGGGGGAAACCTGCAGTCAGCTGAGACTGAAGAAGTCACTTGGATGAGTGATTCAATGTTTCTCCCTGAAAATGCTACGTCCAGATGAACAGAATCAACTGCATCCTAGTTAACACTTATTTTTTTTTAAATGATCATTTTTAAATTCAGTGTTTAAAACAGCTCAGCAGACATGACACACAAACTCATCTCTGTTCTCCTTGGAGTTCAACACAGACTCTGAGATGTATAATGATACAAGAAAGAGAGAACATGAGGGGAAGCTGAGAGATTGATTTAGAAGGTAAGCAAGTGTGATTTGATAAACTAGAAATGTACATGTAATGCCTTTTTGTTTTAAATCAGATATTTGGATCTGTACATGATGTATTTTGAAAGCAAATTAAATGATAATAATTCAGTTTGTATCCAGAGTTTATACTAGATACTTCAAAGTGGGTAGTTTGAAGTGTTGTGGTTCAATTTACAGTGATAAACTATGTTAGAAGGGTGCAGGGCAGAAGTCTGCTATCACTGCTACATTAGGTCCTGGGTAGCACCAGAGACATTATAACAGAAGGAGCACACGGCACTCGATGCTGCAAAAATAAATATATGATGCACAACAAAGATAAAAAATACACATTTTAGATAGTCACATACAACATGACAATGATTGTGCCACTTTGAGCTTATCAGTCAGAGCTGAGGGTCTCCTAACCCTGAACTGTCAGGCTGTCCATCACTATATGTCAGAGCCTAGAAGTCCTTTACATGTCATATGAAAAACAATGTTTTCACAGGACTCAGTTCTTGACATACTTGACATCCTCATTTTAGAGAGAAGGAACTTTATGGCTTTGGCTTTAAAGTGTCAAAACTTTCTTTTTCACATGGTGTTAAAATGTGATCCGTAAAAATCTTAAAATCCATTCCAAGACTCACTGACAACCAAAACAAAGCTGCGCTCTTGTTTATAGAATGTCATAAAGGCTTTTACATAGCATTCATGATCTTTGTAGTCCTGCATTGACTACATAGATATGCTGTATGCTGTGTATGTGCTCTGCAGTCTATGGAAAGTCTGCACTTTATTGGTTCCTGTTTTTTTTTTTTTTATATGAAGCATTAAACAGCCTTAAAACTTGTCACTTTTAAGTTGTTGGTTT
>VURO01028063.1:30962-42276 GCA_015108175.1 Pelvicachromis taeniatus
GAGCTGTGATGAATGTTGCTGTTGTCAACTTTGTAACACTGCTCTACAATCACAGTGTTTTCGTAGTTCCAAAAATAGACTGGCCTTTGTTCCCTGGAATGATTTGATAGCCATCGTTGTAAATCCGACATAGACAGAGACACTACAATTTTGGAGAGCATCTTAGCAAGGCCAAGAAATCCATTCGACTCAGACGTAAACAGTAGCGCTAATGTTTGACTATTAGATGTCTTATATTGAGAAAGGATTCACATGATGAGTTTAATGACAAGCTTTTTCCTCTAGAGCAGAGATGTCAAACTCATTTTACATGGCGGGCTACATTCAGCCCATTTTGATTTTATGTGGGACAGACCAGTGAAACTCCCTTTTCTATCAGTGTAGATAAATTTAACTACACATTCAATCAATGAGATCGCTTCATTTAAGAAAAACAAGTGCAATCTTAACAATACGCCTCATTTCTTCTACATGATAAAGAAAAGCTGTCAGAAATCTGTCAGCAATGATAAGAATTAAAGATGTGAAATTACAGAAATCTATAAATTAATTACATTGGTGTTGCATGAATGGCTATGGGGATGGCCTTTATCAGTAGGAAAAGCTGTGAAAATACAGTTAAAAGTCCATAATGTATCCAATCCAATGGGCTGGATTGGAGTCATCACCAAGACCATTCTGGTCCCCGGGTCTTATGTTTGACACCCCTCGTCTAGCGTGTTCTGCATTTACTTGAATGGCGCAAGCCATAGAACAAAATGGATTTGACGTGGTCGTTGTCATGTTGTATGTGACACGTGTGTTAGTACAAATAATTGGTAGAAAGTAACCACAGAGCCAGTATTGCCAGTGCTAACACTGTTGCTTATAACCTCTAAAGGCAGCTGTAGGAGAGAGCAGTGTGTCATGATTTATGAGATGAGTTATCAATTTGCAATCAAATTTGTAAATTCCTGTGAGTTTTACTTTCCACACTAACGAGTTAACACAATAAAACACACCTTTCATCTTTTCATGTATTTTGAAACTGGATTTTTGAGTCAATTACTTTTGTTTCACTGCTGCATAGGCTATAAATAAAACAGTAGTGGCAATCAACCTGAAAAGGTTCCGGCATTTTTATAGTGTATTTTTAAATATTTTCTTTCTTCTTTTTTTTAAATTGCAGCTCAAGGATAGAGCCCCCCCCCAGCCCCGGTTGCAAGTCCTATGATTTTATGTTGTACTATGTGAACATGTTTGTGCTCTCTGTGCTGAGGTGTTTTTTTCTGTTCTCAGAATTATCTCGCTTAGGAGCTCAGTGTGGGAGGAGCTTTTTTCCCTTGTCTATCCCAATGTATTGTACTTTCAGTCTTTTTCGTACCTCTCTGACATGCGTCCGTGATGTTTATGTATGTTGTATGTTTGGTCAGATGGGGTGCTCGGAGATGGCGCCTCGGATGGCTGCCTTCGTACTTCAGTGTGTAACTTATGTCTCGCACTATGTATCGCAACAATTGTCCTGATGTTGTCTTAACATTTGGCACTAAACCCCCCACTTAACTTCAACTTCAAACAAGTATCCACTATCAAGAGCTAGTATCTAGATCCTAGTACCTAGTATGTATCTGATGCCAATACCAGCATTGGTATCCATGCCGTTGCCATTGAGATTGATCCACCCACCTCTTCTTACTCTTCTTTCAGTATTTCTTAGTAATTTTCCTTTCCACATAAACAGAAATAAGTACATACAGATTATATGAGTAAGGAAGCTGATAAAATATTGACTCAAAGATAGAGCCCCCCCCAGCCCCTTATTTAATCCCACCCCTTATGGAAAAGGGGTGGGATTAAATAAGATTCTCACTCCTTTTCAGTATGTAACGGAATCAGAACAGGTGAAGCAATATTGAAATGTATTTTGATCTTTTATTTATAGCATTTTTTTCTCCCTTTCTTTGCTAAATGAACTTCGTATATTGTTTACATGATCGAAATAAATTAACAAACAAACATGCATACAGCTTTGCAGCGCACATTTCTTTACCTGAAAAAAGAGCATGAGTAGAGTCTGCGTCAGAAGCGTTTATACCTAAGGCTTGGCCATTAATAGCGTATTTATTTACAAAGCTCAATGAGCATAATTGGCATATACAATTACATTAAGCCACAATATTGTGCCACCGTCCCCAGCAGTGGGAGCAGGATCGCTCTGGGAAATGTGATGACTTGTTCTCTCTCGTGTAAAGCTGAAATGAATGCGCTGAACACCTGTGCCCACATTATGCCTGTCTTAGTCTTTGTTTAATTGAGCAGATCACTTAATAACTGCATTTCCCAGTTAGGGCTCAGCATAATACCACGAGCATTTTAAGTATAAGAGACAGACCCTGGGAGAGATGGGCAGGACTTAAATTCAATGTAAATGGTCAATGAAGAACAATAATAATAGAGGTATGAAATATAATGATGGAATGGAAAGCAGAAAGACTAAATATACATTTATGAAACATGACTTTATGTTTGTGGAGACTTTATCGAGTCAATTAAGTGTTCATTCAGCACTTCTGCGCAAAATTCCTGTAAGACTTTTGGCAAGCTGCTGAACAAAAATATAGCTGGAGGGAAAGAAATTGGTCTCATTCATGAATCATGATTGTTGTGCTTAAAATGTCAGTTGAGGAAAGTGTGTTTCGATGATAGACAGTACTAACTGCACGTGGGTTTAACTGATTGCGTACTTACATTTGAGTTTGATTGACTATACCCTGTGATGAAGAGCAACTATCCAATCAGAAGATCGGAACCGTAACTATGCATTTGTTTCATGGCACTCAAACCACAACCTTTAGCTTCACGGCCCAAATTTGGTAGATGTCAGAAGTTATTTATTAATTTGTTTTATTATTTTTCTTCCTTTCTTAGAAGTTATTTAGTTATCTAGTTATTTTCATCTAAGATGGCTAGGTTGGTTCCAAGGTGCACTCATCGACTATGAGTGAATCATACACAAAAGCCGACACGCATACATACGTCTACACACCAACAGCACAAATAAGGTTGAAGCGTCCAAATTAGGGACTCAAATTATCCTCAGGAAAGTCTGACAGACGATTACACGCTACAGCCTCCTGTGCCAACATCCATATGTCAGTCATTAGCCACCCCACCCTCCCCAATAATGTAAACTTTAAATCTTGATAAATTTCGAAGGGGCAATATTTAATAAAGGTTTGGGGGGGTTTTTTGTAAAAAAAAAAAGAAAAAAAAAGAAAAGCCTACCGCCCTCTTCTGCTTTCACATTATCCTTGGTATTTATCTTTGCCTAGAAAGAAGGTAGCTACCTGCTTACAAGGCAGAGGAAGACATCTTTAAGTATCACTGTGTAACAAATACTTATATATATCATATTTAACATGCCTTTTATACCAATTTCTAGTTTTAAAAAAGGCTGAGTTGGAATCTGAAATTAGAACCTTAGCCAGATTCACGAGCTTAGCCTGCTACAGTCGAGATTTAGTAAATACTATTCTCAGATTTCAGACTTTTTTCCCTCTAATAATATTTTTGTATTTTAAATGGAGAAGGGACAAGCAGCACATTTAGCAACAATGTCCATTGGAACCGTGATACATCGTTAAAGCTTGTATAAAGATAAAATATAAGTCGGTGTAAATATAAAAATTTAAGACAGAAGAAATAACAGAACCAAATACTGGTATTCAAAAATGGAGGACAGGATCTCTCCAGATGCAGCACATTTGCCATTTCTCCCATTCAAAGCTCAAATACAGTCACTGCAGTTACAATTCCAAACAGGATTGCAATCTGTCCCTACTTGTTGGATTGCAGACTTTTAACTAGAGCCTGAAGTTACAAAACACTAAAATTAGTCATAGAAGAACTTCAGAATAAGTTCTTCTATGACCCCCCTCGCCCCACCCACCTTTACAGGTACAATACCAAGTACCAATCCACCCCTCATTAACACTGGCATTGTAGCTAAGGTCCATTACAAATTCACCTGGAGTTTCTGAGTGGTCAAATCTGCCATCCAAACCATCCATCCATCCAACAGGAAGTGTGGGACCCTAGGCATGGGATATGTTTTTTGTATTTAATTGTTGTTGTTGTTTTTCTTTAACCAACACCACTGCTTCAGTTAATGTCTGATTCCTTCCATGCTGCAATTGAATCTTTCAAAGATATACAAGGCTGAACCAATGTTCTGGACTCAGAGGGAAAGGCACATTTGCAAAACAGTCATCCCACAGTCTGGTTACATCGCTTCCTGCCATTTGGCCTGTGAATACTTTCAGCACTGGGCATGAAGTCGCCACCGCGTCTGCAGTGATAGCACAGATGAGCTCACTGGGTTAGCAGAGGGCACAAGCTGTCAATCCATTGCCTTCTGCAATGGATTTGACCTTGCCCTTGTTGGTTACTGCTTAAAATCACACCCTATTTTTTCCTTTTAAATTAGGTAATTGAGCAATCATGTTCTCTTTCACTTGACTGGAAACTGTGAGACTGTTATGCATTTGTGGCAAAATAGAATTGAACCACAGTACGTAAGCTATTACTCAGTTTTAGTCACTGAAGGTTTTGCTTTGCAGAGAGCCAGTCAGGTCCATAAAGACCTCCGTAAGTCCTTGAGTTTCTTAAATGCCATTTAAAAGGCAGTCAACAATAATAAAGGTCCTGCAAGTGTGATTTCCCTTTTTTCAAATAACTGAAATTCATCAAAAAAAAAAAAAAAAGTTAGCTTGCTCTGGTGAAGGTTATAAATCTAAGTTTGTGCAAATAAGCACGCTGGCTTTTCATATTTGTTTTGGGGTATTTTTTTTTTCAAGGTTCTCACGGTGACCTTGAAGAATGATAACACATCCCATCATCTTTTTACATTTTTTTTCCTTCCAGGTAATGCCGAGCCAAATAACCAATCCTGGAGATGCCGAAGAGAAGAGATATTCTTGCCATCGTGTTGATCGTGTTACCCTGGACTCTGCTCATCACCGTTTGGCACCAAAACGCTATTGCTCCACTCCTCGCCATCCGAAAGGGTACGCAGCATGCTGCACTCCACCGATGATATCAAACTTGAAGTGGGCCCTCGAACTTAACACCGCACTTCAGGTTTAGACAACAGGCTGTTCACATAGAGACACTTGAAAGCCGTGACCATCAGTTTCATCAGAACTGAAAAGCACTTGTCCGGTCACTGTAAACCTCATCAGTCAGAGATGATTTTGCAGTGACGGATGAGTTGCATACCCACTCCATTTGGAGTTTGGAGTTATTTTTATTCCATATACTCAGTCTGTAAGAATAGAACTGCTAAGCTGCAATTTTTCTTTTTTGTTATAATAACTTGCCCAGAGTTGCATATTAAAAAACTAAATCCTTCTGCAGCTTATCCATTCACATGGCTTACAACATCAATCCATATCTTCTGGGTGTGACACACAGTATCTGGTACAGAGTTTGTGTCCATCAACCATTTGAGCCAAACCTTTCCCTGTTATAATTGGCTCAAAGTCATTGCAAATTAATTTCAGAGACTGTTGACAATTAAAAAGCATAAATGTGTCCTATTGAATGAATGAATGTCCAGTGCCTTCTGAAAACCAACATTTTTAAATGTTGAGATTCCTGCAGAAAAAACGCACCCAAATTAAAGCAACAGCAAATGAATAGAGCAACCTGCTCTCTTCCTGTAATCTCAGAAATGCACATACAGGGGTTAAGAAGGAAAACAGCCTTATTCAAATGACCTATGGGAGTCTGTCCTGAACTTACACATGATTTGAATCAGTGTGTTTTTGCAGGTTATTCAAACCCCCTGAATAGAGTCTGATTAGCTTCTTATCGACTAAGATAAATTAAAAAATAAAAATAAAAAGTTACCAAAAAAAAATGGAATACACTAAAGACATAATAGCATTTTTTTTTAAATGACAATCTAACCAAGCTCTGTCCACAGGCTTCCTTTTGTGTTCTTCTACAAGAGAAAAGCTAGAGGTTTATTGGCAGCATGCTCACTGGCAGCCTCTGTTGAACATCTGGCCATCAGGAGATTGCGTTAATCTTTGTGCTGCAGAAAAAATTTCCCTTTTATGCTGGAGGTGCGACTAGAGCTCACGAAGAAAAGTGAAAGACTGCCATGAGCTGTGGCACAATGGGAAGAAATGAGCAACCTTAATGACTCTATAATCACATTCTGTCCATCATGACCAAACTATTCAGGCCAAAATATCACAGCCCTTACCGAGGGAGTCTACTCAAAATGCGTCAGCTCACTGATTCACTGTGTTTTGTGCAATTCTAAAGAAGGTCAGATTTTTGAAAATGAGCCTCTCCTTTCCACACATAAAATGGAAAATGATGTACTGCATTGACACAAGCTATAGACTTAGCACACAAACCTCAGTTTGGGCACTGATATGCGATGATATGCACCCACACAGGGTGTCTATCTGACATACAGCATGTGTATGTGCAGGTCAGGGATGCAAAGAAGATACCGACAAAATATCAACAAAAGCAACCGATTTTCAGTAGAGAAGAGCTTGCAGATTTCTCAATGGCTTGATACAAGAGTTTGCACCTCTGGCCTTTAACGAGCAATCCAGCAGAATCCATCATTCCATGTCATTGCTGTTTGAAAAAAAAAAGCTCACAAACCTCACTGTAATAGCACACACGTGTGGATGTGGATGTTTAGGCCTCTCTAAAGTCAAATACATTTGAACTGTGAACACTGGGTCTAGGGATATCAAACTCACTTTACATGATGGGCCACATACAGCCCACTGTGATCTAAAGTGGGCCAGACCAGTGAAACTTTCCTTTGTCTTAGTGTAAAAAAACTACACACTTAAAATCTGAGATATCTTAAAATAACAAGAAGAAGAGCAATTTCAACAATACACCTCAGTTTTTCTACAAGATAATGAACTTCTCCAGAAATATCCAGCAGGCCAGATTAGAGTCTTTGTTCAGCCGATTCTCGCCCCCGTGCCTTATGTTTGACACCCCTGGTCTAGAGCTAAGACATCATTTAGTAGCTCCTGACTGTGAAGATAATACTTTGCATGGCAGATGGGAATGGCAGGGGATGAGAGAGTCTGTGGTGGAAAAGGCATGTCTACCGCATTTACATACATGCCTTTTTTCTTCCTTTAAAAAGAAATGCCCAAAGGCAACACCGGGGGAATAGCAGGGCTCACCCCTCCCTCGTCTTGCACTGTCTCTCTGTCCATCAGCTGTGTTATCCTCTCACGGTGCCTGCTTTCGCTTTTTGCAGCCTGTCACCACCTAGTAAAAGAGATCTTTATCATTCCAGAGAGGCTTGCAGTCCGCCACCACCGGCTCTCAGGTACACTTTACCCCCATTGGGTTTAAGTCACCTGAGGCAAATATAGAAAAAGCAGCTCAAGGTTACACTAATGCCTTACATGTCTTCTTATCCCCACATCTACAGATGATGGCGTCGAGGGCAAGAGGGAAGCAGGTGGCCAGGGGCAGGACTCCAAGGAATACTGTGCTTCAGATAAGGACATTGTGGAGGTGGTGAGGACAGAGTATGTGTACACACGGCCTCCGCCCTGGTCCGATGTGCTGCCCACAATCCACATCATCACCCCCACATATAGCCGACCCGTCCAGAAGGCTGAGCTGACACGGCTAGCAAACACCTTCCTCCATGTCCCCAACCTGCACTGGATCTTGGTGGAGGATTCCCAAAGGAGAACGCCTCTTGTCACACGACTCCTCCGAGAAACGGGGCTAAACTACACCCACCTCAATGTGGAGACACCCAGGAACTATAAGCTGCGAGGTGACACTCGGGATCCCAGAATTCCAAGAGGGACTATGCAGCGGAATCTGGCCTTGCGGTGGTTGAGGGAGACGTTCAACGCCAACAACAGCCAGCCTGGAATCGTCTACTTTGCTGACGATGATAACACATACAGCCTGGAGCTGTTTGAGGAGGTCAGTGTCTGAATTGTAACATACCAAACACACCAAAGCTGAGCACATTGTTTGTGGGCAGGAATAGGAAACTGTACAGCTCACCCTGCCCCCAGTATTAACACGAAGAGAACTTGTAGTTTGAAAGCTAAGCAGAAAAGCCAATCCAACTTTAACTGTGTCTGAACTGCTGGTTGTCTCTGTGTACTCTGGCTTCCACCCACAGTCCAAAGACATGCAGTTAATTCATGAATCTGAACTGTCCAAGAGTGTGAATGATTGTCCGCCTCTTTGCTTTTAGTCCGAGACAGATTGGTGACCTGTCCAGTGTGTACCCCTGCCTCTCTCCCTGAGATAGGCTTTATGATAACTTCACGAAGCTAACTGAGTAATTGTTCTTAAAAATATCAGTGCAAGTACATTTGCAGATGTAGGTTTTTGTTCAAACACACACTATCCGTGTACTCAGAAATCTTCCCTAATGTTCATGTTTGGTGGGGCAGTTTCACCAACTTGGCAAATATGCTGCCAGCTCTTATCTAGTTATAAAAAAAAATCTGTTACTCCCAAGCTCCATTAATCTTTCAGATGCTCAACTTGAGTTTCCGAAACACTAACCACGTGCAGAGTTGATGATGGGTATTTCAGGGGGAATAAGAAAAGCCTTAAAGCTCAGCAGTCATTCAGCTATAAGAGGAAGGACTGGAATTCGTAACAATGTATTAAAATCATTTTATGCACTGCATTAAAAATAACCGATTGCACCTTTAAATAGTTATGTGAGCAATATATTGTGTCTGTGCTTTTGTACATGGCATACAATGTATATTCTTTGGCGAAAAGGGACACTGGACATTTTTAAGTACAAAATCATTCTTGATATCCTGCATGTAGTGCCATATATTATCTATCTGTGTTGTATATTCACACTGTTAGAGGAGAGGTGGTGAGGCGTGGGCGGATTTGAACCATAAATCCTTAGTTGAAGTACTTTAAACTCTTAACAAGCACAGTTGGTATCTGAAGCCAGTTGGGAGAAGTTTGGGCATGTAATTAGTACATCTCAGGCCATCCATCTTGACATCAGTTGAATTACCTGAGCGGACACGGTCTAGGTCCTCCGAGTATGTGCCTCAAGTCTTGTTAGTAGTGCGGACAGGGGCCGTAGTAAATGGAGCGCTGGTATTGACGGGGCCTGTCATTACCTTTCCCTGGGAATCAGCCAAAGCGCTTGGTCTCGCTCAGAGGCTTTCCATCAACTCCAACGGGCCTATTTATGGTCCAGAGTAATGGCCCCAAGGGGCACGAAGAGAGTCACGGAGAGGGAAAGGCAACACAGAAAAGAATGAGCAAAAAAAAGAGGTGACAGCAAGATAGACAGGACATGGAGAGTTGACTGTTACTGCAGTAAAGATGGTAAATGCTATTAAACATGCAGCGGGACTCAATGGGTAGACACATGGACGGCCCCTTCACCATGAAAAAATCTATAAAGTGCTGAATCATTTGCATTTACTAATTGGCAGTGCAGTATTGCAATACACAAGTCGTACTTTAAAATATAAGTTTTCCTATCTTTTACAAACTAACATGTTTAATGTCATTGAGATTTAGACTAACCAGGCACTTTTTAGGGACACATTGCTGGTACTGGGTTACACCTTGTTTTGCGCTAATTGTTCGTGGCAAATTTTCAACTGCACATCCACTTTTCAATGATCCATGCTTGCACCAGGCAATGTTTGTCCAGTCTTTCAATCTTCAGCTTTAGTTAGTCCATATGACTTGTGAGACTCAGTGTGGTCTTCTGCTGCTGATAACCATTTGCTTGAATGTTTTGGTGTGTTGTGCATTCAGAGATGCTCTTCTGCACACCTTGATTGCGTGGTATCTGGTATACGTGGTATGATGTGTATGTGGCTATTTGAGTTAATGCTGCCTTCCTATCAGCTCGAAACAGTCTGGCTATTTTTCTCTGACCTTTGGCATCAACAAGACATTTTCAGCCGCAGTACACTGGTGTATTTTCTCTTCTACGGACCATTCTCAGTTTGTTGTGTGGAAAAATCCCAGTAGACCAGCAACTAATGAAATAACCCAACCAGCCTGTCTGTCACCAACAACTATGCCACGTTCGCAGTCACTTAAATCACCTTTCTTCCACATTCTGATGCTCAGTTTGATCTTCAGCCAGTCGTCTTGACCAGATCTACATGCCTACGTGTACTGAGTTGCTACCGTGTAATTGGATGATTCGATGTTTTAGTGTACGTTTACATTTAAATGCAGCGTTTCAAATGTTAGTCAAACATAAAAAGACTGGACATTAACCCAAAAAGCAGCTAGCATCTAAAATGACTACATCACAAAAGACTACATCGCGGATGACTGCCAAACACACTTGCATGCAGTTCTTTTAAAGCAGCAGGGAAAATGTATATCAACATGCAACAGCAATTCACCTCAGCTGGCACAGACTGACACAGACACGGTACACTTCAGACACAATACTCTGTGGCAGCAGTGTAAAGCCATTGTCATCAGCTGCTGTAGAGGACACTGCCATTATTGCAACCGACACATAGCTGGTATCTGAATTCAATCTCAGTCTTTCATTCCAGCAGCAGTTACTTTGGCAGGCTTTGGTGCATACTGTCTCTTATTAAGTGCCTAGTTTTTAGGTCAAGGCTTAATGAAAACTTTATGAAAAATTCATGCACCACAGTAAAGACCTACATACAGTATATTATTGAGGCCTCATGAGATGTGCTTTATTCCCAAGCTCCAAAAAAAGAGAAACCTATTTACTGTTTATCATGCTATTGTTAAGAGCGTTCTCCAATTTAGCTGTCAGGCAGGCTGTCGGCCACTTAAATCCAAGAGAAAGGAGCAAACCAGCAGTTTAGCAGAGGTAGGTGATATTGACAAAAATATAACATCCAGGCACATCAGCCTTGCCGTCATACTTGACTTCTGGGGATTTGAAAAATGCATTCATTCTCACAACAAACAAACTGGTTGCATATGCAGGCCAATGTGTCGTTTTCATTTTCTTTATTGTTGGTTGTGTCATTTTTTATCATTTAATGAGGATAGAAAACCCAAAACCCAAATAACTATGTATATTTCTATTGTTTGGATCAAAGAAAGAAACAAAAAAAAACAAAAGAACTTAATCCACAGACACTACCAGCTGCAGCAGTGGACGACCCTTCTGTTTCTGTTATCGTCTCTGCACCCTTACGGATTGATTCATGCATCTGGATGCTTGCCTTCTTTTCTCTGCTACAGTTTGGGGCTCTTGTTTTTTTTTTTTATTCCTGCTGTCAACAATTCTGCACTCAAACACGAACCGTAA
>VURO01028081.1:0-31222 GCA_015108175.1 Pelvicachromis taeniatus
TTTGACTTTAACATGTATGCAAAACCACTGTGTTTAATATGCAATTAGTGCATGGATGTGTTGAACTTTTGCATGTCTGGCCCAGGGAAATGTGTTGGTTAGAAAATCTGGCCCACCTTAGTGTGTAATTGAGTAGTCCTGCTATACATGACCTTTTTTTCTTCTGTCATTTATGTCAATACATCACATAAAATACTTCGATCTTATATTATTAGCTGTTGTTTATTTGCAAATGCCAGTTATTCTTAACAGGGATGCCAAACATTGCTTATTAGAGAGTTTTGAGAAAAGCGTTTTAATAAATAAGTTTTATATATTTTTTTATTGTCTGAAAACTATGAGTGTTTAAGTGTTAATATTTATTTAGGATTAGTAGGAACAACTTAAAGTCAAATGTAATTCATGAATAGCTCTAATTGAATTTCTGACATGAGTTTAATGTAGACACATGGTTTATTGTTTACATTTAAAATATAACTGCAACATTGTTTTAAAAAAAAGACTTGAAAGGACTTGAAAGTCACAGTTTCGGACTTGGGACTGACTTGAGGGTTGTCCGTCTTGACTTGGGACTGACTTGAGGGTTGTCCGTCTTGACTTGGGACTTGACTCTGACTTGCCTGACTTTTACTTGAGACTTGACTCTGACTTGAGGATAAAGACTCGAGACTTACTTGAGACTTGCAAAACAGTGACTTGGTCCCACCTCTGTCTAACATCAGCATGTACCTTTCAGCACTGATGTTTTCCAGAAGCCACCAGTTCCATAGGTGCTAAAGCACCCCATACTTGTCAGAGATGCAGACTTTTCAAATAACCACAGAACAGTTTTCGCCTCGTTACATTTTAAATGAGTTTTGACCCCGAGAAGACAGCGTGTTTTTGGATCATGTTCACATATGTCTTCTTCACAAACCTGCACATGCAGTGATTTCCATGAAGGAGTCGTGTCTGTTTTGCAGTGCTGCCTGAGGACATGCGGTACAGATTTTCAGCCTCGTCCCACAGAGATTTCTCCAGATTCTCTTGTATCTTTTGACGATATTATGAAACTAATGTGATATTCAAAATCTTCACAATTTTAAGTTGAGGGAAAGTATTCTGAAATTGTAGAGGCAGTTTGTTTGCAGAACTCCTAAGCCTCTTTAATATGTTTTTTTATACTCAGACCTGTTGCTAATAAACCTAATGAGCTGCAAAAACGTCCCTCCAGCTGTTTGTTTACTACCACTTACCTTTGAAGCCTTTGTTGCCACCATCCAAACTTCTCTGAGACGTGCCATCGCATTTATAATGATCAAATATTTTTCTTAAAACCCTACATTTTCTCACTTTAAACATTTGATGTGTTCTCTGAACAAAAAACAACTTTGTAATTCTTTGCTTTTTCTTTTTTTACATTTGTGGGCTTTGTATGTACTGTGTTACAGATGTCTATTGTATTTATGTGCAGCCCTCGATTTTAATATAGCACAAACTAGACTTAGAAACAGCAAAGCTGACGAAGTTCTTCTTCTTTGCTTAATTTATAATTCGTGAAATCTCATCAAAGTCTCTTGAGTGCAATTAGCTCTCATAGTATTAATAAATGAACCACTGATTATGACCTGTTACATTTCTCAAACTGGTGATTGTTGCAGACTGGCCAACTATCCATCTTAGAGTAAGTGTATTAATATTAATGAGCACTATGTGTGCTGCTGACAGTCTTAGATAACCACAATTTAAGCACACTCATTCATCATTTTTCTTTTATTGGTGGCATTTTATATGCCATTAAATTGATCAGAAATGCTTTAATATGACAATATCTGGATCTGATTAGGCATCCAGATGCCCATTTTTGGGTTTTTGAAGTTGTAAAATTAATCACTAGAAGAAGAAAAAAACCAATCTCCACTAAGTACATCAGAAAAAGGACATGCTGATTTGGTTAGTTGTGTGTCTGCGTTTAATTATACGTTTAAAATGTCAAAAATAAAAACAGACTTCAGAAACGTCTTCTATAAAAGAAGATGATATGCCTTTTTATTTGGAAAACATCACACAGAAAATATCTCTGGAATAATTGAGGTGAGGGAGGAGGAGTGTTGCCCAGGTCGGACAGACAAACAGTTCAATAAATATCCCAGCAGTGAGTGAGACAGTGTGCAGGAGTTCTGTTTGTATGTGGGAAACCGACAGGAAACTGAAGACTTCCTACAACAGTGTGTTTAATCCACATCTCACAGGTCAGCCTTTCACAAACTCTGGAGAGAATGAAGTGAAAGCTCTGGTGCACAACTGAGCAAGAAGACATGAAGATCAGTGTGTCTAATTTCAGAGATGGATGCCTCGTATGTCCTCAACTAGCACATTCATAAAATCCTCTCGGAGTCATGGTAGGAAAAACAAACATTTTCAACGCTCGCCAACACAGAAAAACATTAAAGGAGCACAGAGTGGACAGCTGTATTCAAGTTTTGTAGGTATTCGTAGGTATTTGTTGTTAGTGTAACACATGATTTTCTTCTTTTTAAAAAAAAATTTCATCAGGAATAAGTGTAAAAAGAAAATTGTTTGAAAAATAAGGATTAGTTTATTCGTAGCAGCTGTAGGATGTCCTTAAAAAAGATCTGAACAAGAAGCAGGTGTCAGAAATCAAATGCTTCAGTGACACCTCATCCCTTTGTGTTATCCCACAGTATAGGCAACTCCCCAGTTGCATGTTTTATATAATGTGAGTGCAGCTTTGCCACATCATCAAAGCCCATATCACAGTCAAAGCACTCCCATTCCCAGTACTTATGGTCGCTGTACACGTTCATTTCCTGTGACTCTGTCTCTCCCGGCTTGAGTCTTCTTTGTGACTGTACATCTGCTGATTTGGACTCGTCTGATAGATCAGCCACGCTAGCTTGTCCTAAAATCTTAAAGTGAAACACGGGCTCTCCACAGTCCGACTCGTCAGATCTGTCATGATCCTCAAACTTCTCTCCTGGGCTTTGTAGTCCAGTTTTCTGTGTGCTTTCCTCTTTCATTGGTGGTTCTTTTAAGTCTGCATTCATTTCTGGCTCTTCTTCAACACAAGGGAGAAGAGCACTCCTTTGATTCAAACCCCCCAGGTTCACAGAGTTGGTACGATGCTGCTGTTTGTGATGCAAAATCAGCTTTCTGGAATTGGAGAAGCTCTGTTTACCCCCAGCGTGGTTGCTGAAATGACTTGCGGGCTGTGCGGACGTGAAGAAGCTCACGTGCCTGCGATAGTGAGTTTGAAGGTGTTTGTCTAGTGACGCTTCATTCCCGAAGCCCTGCACGCAGCGCAAACACCAAAATGGATTCTGCTCATGGAGCTCAGCGTGAGCCAACCACGGCCCCACAGAAGCAAAGTCCTTGTTACAAGTATCACATCTCTGAGGGGCTGATTCTGTTGACACGCTTGATCTGTGAACTCTCAGGTGAGAGATGAGCCGTGTTCGTCTGATGAATAGCATCCCACAATCTGGACACTCGTACTGGTGCAAAATGGACTCGCTCGCACTCTGTTTTACTGAGGACTCGTTTTCGTGCAGCTGTTGGTGTTTTTGGAAAGAAACCAGGTATGCGTAAATCTTTCCACAGATAGAGCAAACATAATCTTTTCTAGGGGCATTCTTCACTGACGCTGTGGAAACTCCAATACTCTGAATCGAGTCTGAGGTCCCTGTTTGGGCGGAATCGTTCACGTCACACTCTGTACACTCCGACTCCACGTCTCTGCTTTCTCCGTCGTCTGCTGTCCTGTCCTCCTCCATCTGAGCTTCCTCGTCTTCCACGGCGTGCTGGTGCAGGTGAGTCTCGTAGAGCTCCTGCTGTGCAAACTTCAGCCCACAGTCCTTACATTCAACACTGACTTCTTTATCTGCAAAGAGCAACAGGAGATTGCAAAATGATTGAAATGATTGAAATGTTTAGTGTAAGTTATGAAGATGTAGAATAAACCTGTGATGACTTTGTAAATTCTTTGAGACAAATGATCAAGCAGTAACTTAGAAATACACGGGTAACAGCAACAATTATATTCTGGCATTAAAATGATCATTTTGATTAACGAGCTTGCACATTACAGAAACATGAAACATGATTTTGGTAATTACCAATACTGTTAATCGAGGGCAGCAGTGGCAATGACCTTAGGAGTACCTAGCTCAGGTAGTTAATAAACAAAGGCATTTTAAAACGGACACTCAAAATATGATGCTAGAAATACATTTAAAATACCCTTTTTTTCACAACATTTCATCACAACATTTATTTTTATTTATTTATTAAAGTAAATAAGGCCAATAGAGACCTGAAATTTTGCTTACTTCTTATTAATAAGCATTTCCCCCTCTAGGAATTTTTTTTTCAGGCAAATTTGAGACAACTGTCATAACCTAACGTCACAATCTGATGACACAATCTGAATCTGAGACCTGATGTCCAGTGATGGACATTTAGACCAACTGTGAAACTGGAATGCAGCTCTTTGTTCGAACCCATAACAACCATCTCCTTCATGCGGCTCCACGACCGGCCGGAACAGCAATTCTCCCTGATAGACGACTGTTTGGACCATCTGCTCCTCTCCTTCAAGGTCACCTGTGTCGGCTGGAGGACTGTTGACTTTTGCTTAACCGGGTGAACGGACACTCTCCCCCAAGTTGAACACAGGACACACACACACACACACATCTCTCATGTAGAGTGACACAGACACGCACTCACCCCCCCTCCCCACGCCTCCAAATGCTTACTCCCACATGAAGGACGCAGGCGGATCTGTCCAGCATCTGAAAGACTGGCAGCAGGACCAGGCTGTTGTCTACATGGGTTACCCCCCTCCCCATCATCTGGCAGCCTTTAAAACTATTTCCCTCGGGATAAATAAAATAGTATCAATCAATCAATCAGAGCACTCTTATTACCACTCGTCTCTGTGTGTGCATGTTATGACTCACTGTCATCCAGCTCTCCTCTGGTTTGTGATTGTACATCTTCTGATTCAGACCCATCAGACAGTTTGGAAACCTTTGAGTGACACACAGGCTCTGTACACTCCGACTCCACAGAGCTGTCACGGTCTGCAGTCACTGGGCTTTCACCGTCACTCTTATCCACATTTTCTCCCTCTCTCACCTGCTCTTGCATGTTTGCATCCCTTCTACGGCCTCTAAAGGACCTCTTCCCGTGGAGCCGCTGGTGTTTTTGGAATGAAACCAGATATTTATATTTCTTTCCACAGGTCGCACAGGTGTAACACTGTTTAAGTGTAGTTTTCACGTCTTCGTCTCTGCTTTCTCCGTCGTCTGCTCTCTCAGAGGCCGTTTCTGCTGTCCTGTCCTCTTCCATCTGAGCTTCCTCGTCTTCCACGGCGTGCTGGTGCAGGTGAGTCTCGTAGAGCTCCTGCTGTGCAAACTTCAGCCCGCAGTCCTTACATTCAACACGCACTTCTTTATCTGCAAAGACCAACAGGTGAAGTGTTTAATTACTACAGTATGTAGATTATTATGGCAGCCTGTGTATTACATGGAAATTTGATAATGATTCAGCAGACATGAGAATGTGACCACATGTCAGCATGTGCAAAAAACACAAAAAGGAGCTCTAATGAGAAAGTAAAGAAAAAAAAAACCCTGCTGATTACACTGATCTACAAAAATATTTATTTGTTTTCCACTGGGATCTTTTTTTTTTTTTTCCAGATTTAAGACAAACGTCAGGTTTTTGAGAGTCACGTTGAGATTTTAATATTTAAAATATATTACTATCTGGGATTTGAACTATTGGCCACCAAAATTGTTTTAATGTGTTTTTTTTTCTGAAACAAAGATGACACCAGAGATGCATTTAAGCACATTTCTATCAATTTATCTAAAAAAATAAATATATATAAAAAAAAACCCAAGCATGCTCAGAAATGTTTGAGGCACTTGATTTTACTGCAGTCAACCAACAGCGGTCATGCGTCATGCTCCGATTAACTTTTCCCTGATAATAATTTTTTATCACTTTCATATCTCAATGACATGTTTAGTGAGGGTTATCGCTGACATCACACAGATCTGGTGGAGAAAAAACAAAATGAGATAAGAATGTAGAAAGTGCATCTTCAGTGACATTCTGGCACTCATTACCTGATACGCTTTGACCATGTTTACCCACAAGCTCAGCACAATTCACGGCTATGCGATTGCTGAGAAACAACCTGCTCGAATGCTGCTGATTCAGCTGGTTTCCGTTTGAACTCGCCGTCAAGCATCAGCTCACGTATATCAGGGCCAACAAAAACACTTTTAATTTTGGCTTCACTTTTCTGGGGAGTGCACTGATGTCTTAAATACTGAGATGCATCTCCATTTCAGTCGAGTGTAGTTACCAACTGATTGTAACATCAATACTAAAAAAACATGTGAAGCGTTAGAAGAAAACAATTTTCGGATTTGGAGTCTGACCCCATCCAGCATATTGTTTGTCTTTTAAATCACACACTGCAAACACATCTTAAAATTAGAAGCTGCCCTTCATGTAGACATATATCACTGCAGAGCCTTAACTAATACGATCAAACAAACCTATATTCAGGCATTTATCCATCTTTGGACAATTCATTATCCAAATCAGAAAAAAAAAAAGTACCATTGTTTTAGTAGCAAACTTTATTTTTGCTACTTTATTGACCCATCAAGGTTCTCCATTTATTACATGCTATATATGAAATGTAATAATTAGAAAGCAATTAATTAATTTTATGTCACCCACACATTAGTATATTCATAAGGTAAGTAATCTGAAAATGACTGGGAAATGGGAAACAGCAATAATAACAACCCAGACATGACTCCAACATGCAGACTGACTGAATTCATCACACAACCATGAATCATGACAAAAACAAGTCCGTTTATTTTCTACTTCTTCATTTTCTTTTAGCAAAAAAAACCCCAAATAAATACAGCAAAGTAATCCTTGCCTACTTAGAACTATACTACAAGAACATAATTGCTACTTTAAGTAATGAATAGTATTTCACACCATAGAAATAACACTATAAAGAATCAACAGAGGGGCTTATAAACCAGTTAACGTGTAAGGCGTTGTACAAAGCATACAATGGCTTGAATGTAGTATAGTTTATAATAATGGAAGTGACTAAGTGATGTTAGACAGAATTTTGTTTTTCTACCAGGTTAAGTAAAGAGTACCCATTGCTGAATTTCAGGTGTCTTTGTCTTTCTGTAAAATATGCGAAACATCGTTCATACACCAACAAAACAGTTGTTAACAATAACAGCAGCAAAATTAGCACAAACGTGTGGGTGCAGAATTGTTTAGCATGTCTTTCTGCACTTTGCAAGTAGTGTGTCAACAGCACTTTTCATTTCTCTGGGCAATTTACACGCGTAAATGTATCCGAACATGAAAGACAGTGGTCCCCAAAGAAATTCATCAAGTTCAATTTACATTCACGATAGATCCATTTAAAACAGCAAAAAAATTTTTTAAAAAACAAAAAACAAAAAGAAAAAGATCTATGACATCCCGCCCACCAAAAAACAAACAAAAAGAAAAACAAAACAAAACACTAAACAAAAAACACCAACAACAAAAAACTGTATATTTTCAAATGTGTACCTACACCAGCCAGATCATTAAAGCCACCTTAAAACAGTGCAGCTCTTTCTGGTGCTGTCTGGTCGCTTGGTCTTCAACACGTTTTGATTTGTGGTGCAGGTCAAAGTAGGACTAACGTCAACTTCATAACGTAAGAAAATAATCTTTGTTATTTTACCTGCCAGTGGTTTTAATGCTATGGCTACTCAGCATACACTAATCCAGTGTTACGTGTTTAAGTACAAAGAATCTCAAACACTATATAAACAAATAAAGAACTATTTAGCCAAAGTAAAAGGTGCAACAAAGGTTTCAAAAAAGCCAACATCTATGTACACGGTTGTTGTTTCAGTTCTTCTCGGGTTTCTTTCCTTTAATTCACCCTGTGGGTGTGTTCGATATAATGCTGGTGCAAATCCGTTTCTTGACAAAAAGTAGTTCCACATTCAAGGCAGGTAAGGCCATTGGCGTCTCCTGCAGCGACAGCAGCAGGAGCGTCACTTTGTCTTTTGTAATCGCTGATACATTCCTGGTGATGCTCGATGAGGTCTTGGATTTCATGGAAGGTCCTGGGGCAAACGGAGCAATGGTACGAGTCACTGCTGCTGCACTGCTCCGTTTTGTGTTTCTGTAATGCAGTCGGTGAAAGGAAGGCTTTGCCACAGTGTTGGCACTTATGGCTACTTTGTGACTGGCCCGCTGAGTTGAGCGTAGGTCGAATCACTTTAGAAGATGGGGAAAACTTTCCTCTGTTGTCAGCAGCTGGGGAGTTGGGTTTTAGAGGCTTTGAGGGCATGGCAGCACTGAGTCTATAGCGTACCTCATTCGGCAGACGGCAGCGGACTTCGTCGTGCCAAGCGAGGTGCTGATGTAGCTGATTCTCAGTCCAAAAGCCTTGGCAGCACAGAGCGCAGGAGTAAGGCCGACTCTGTGCCTTTGCCTTATGGCTTCCTAATTGTTCCTCTGTTTGGAAAGCTTTCCCGCACTTATCACACTTGAAGAAGCATTTTACTGTGTTCTCCGATACACAGCTGACTTGTGGAGGAACCTCAGCTGCAGCTTTAGGAGTTTGATTATCCAGTTTCGATTCCTGCTTCACATCCAGGTAAACTCTCTTAAAGTTGGGGGAACCTTCAGAAATCCCCCATTCCCTGGAGTCCTGACACAATTTCACCGGAGAATCCAATGTGATTTTTATACTCTCTCTGTCAATGGGACTACTTTTTAACATCACTGTGGTGTTTTCTGCTGCTGCTGAATCTTCCATTTTCCTCATCTCATTAGTTGAGGCAACGGGCTCTTTTTTTATGCTCAAAGCAGCTTTGCTCTTGCCTTTTGTGCTCTTTGCATGAGCCTGCCATTTGTGAGCACGCAGTCCTCTTGCTTTAGTAAAGGTCATTGAGCAGAGGGGACACTGGTGAGGTTTTGGCTTCAGTGCCAGTAATACAGCCTCACTCTCATTGCAATTTAATTTGACTTGTTCTGGAGCCTGGTCAAATGCATCGTTTACCTGATGAGCTACAGTCTCTAAAGTTTTACTGTTCTTGGCTGGCAATGAATCAAACGTCTTGCCTGGTTCGCTGCTGCTCAAATCTGGCTCTGGTACGGCTTTGCTTTGACACGAAGGATTAAACATCTGGTGGCGCTGGAGAACGCGGTGGTTAAAAAACTGTTTGCCACAGTTTTTGCACTGAAAAGTTCCATCTACAGTTTTGTGGTTAAGAGATTTCAATTCCTCATCTTTTAGCAGGGACCGCGAAGACTTCTTTTCTCTGTGCCATCGTTTGTGGGAGCCCAGGGCCGAGTTAGACATGAACCGCCTCCCACATTCAGAGCAGTGAAATAGTCCTTTACCCTGCTCTTCTTGTTTAGGCTTTTTTAACATCGCAGAAATGGCCAATTTGGATTTTGGTAAAGACCTGTAGCCCTCAGCATGAATTCTTTTATGAAAATTTAAAGCCCCAACCACTGAAAAGCTTCTGTCACATTTTTTGCATTTGTATTTCATATTAGATGCAGTTCGGTTTTCCAGTTCTCCTTCACCTGGGTCATTTTCCATCTCTGGCTCCATGCCATCCATTTCACTCTTTACTGTTGTGTGCACCTTTGACTGGTCAGAGTTTTCTCGTGTGCTAGCATCCATGCTGCCTTTGCACAATCTTAAAGCATCATCGTTTTCTGTATTTGCAGCTACTTGATTGTCTTTTTTAATGCACAGTTTCTGATGAGCCCTTAAAGAGACCTTACTGTTGAAATGTGCAAGGCACGCAGCGCACTGTAGATCCTCCAGTGTGACTGTGGACCTTGATGATGATGGAGAGTGCCCACTCTCGTAACCATGGCTTTTCATATGAAACTGCAGTGCTTTGGCCCGTGAAAACAGCTTCCCACAGTCAGGACAGCTGTAGGTGTTCTTTTTCAGCTGTTCAACTTGATGTTGAAAAGACTTGATGGGAGGTGGAAGTAACTGGTCATTATGCACCACCTGGTGTCTAAGGAGGCTGGAAAAAAGGCGGAATGACCTGTTGCACAGTTCGCATTTGTGATTTCCATTTTCATGCTTTCGCATGTGCAATGTCATGATGCCTCTGTGCCGAAATTTTCTGCCACACACCGGACATGCAACCTTCATGCTAGAGCGTTGGTGTCCGTTAACGGAGGATCCCGGGACGCCTTTTCTCAGCCTCAAATCTGCACACTCTGTCGGATTTTGCTTGTGGTGTGAGAAAGCCCCTAAAGACCAAAACCCCTTTCCACACTGCTCACAATGATAGATCTTTGGGCCCAGTAGGGTTTTGTTTGGATTGTATTCTTTCTTACTGACTGAAATATTTTCCTTTTTTTGTGCTGAGCAGGTTTTCATGTGGTTAAACAGGCTAGCTGCATGCAAATAAGACATTGTGCAATCTGGGCACTGGAACTGTTTTCTTTTGGGATGATGCAACTGATGAGAGACCAAGGCAGACAAACGAGAGAAAACTTTGCCACATTCACTGCACGTCAGATTTTTCTTCTCTAATCCTTCCGCCTGGTGAAATGCATCGCTGCTTAGCTTCTCACCATCGTGGGTCTGTATGTGATGGCAGTGTGCCTCAAAACTACTTGCTTCATGGCCACAGGTATCACATGCGTAAAGTGGCGCTGACTGACCTTGTGTCTGTTGTCTTCTCTTATGCACGCCATGCCACATTCTATGAACGCGAAGCGATGAAGAACTAGAGAACCAGCGATAACACTCTGGACAATCAAATCTGTCTTCTGCTGATTTATTCTCGGCTTCCCTCGCTATCAGTGCAATCGGTTCGTCAGCTTGCTCAAAGTCAATTTGTACAATTTTCAAGTCCATTTCTGGTTTGGACACAATATCACTGTCGTCTCTTCCCTCCTGATCGGATTCACACACCAGCTCCAGGTCAGGATTCAGATCTTGGGGTGGCTCATCCTCAGACTCACTTGCACTGATCACCTGTACGTTAAAGTCGCCGGGTTCATAACACTCCATTTCTTCATCAGTCTCAACTACGTACAACTCTTCAGTCGTGTTGGTCGGAGGTAAAATGTCCAGCTGCACTTTTCCTTCTGTAGACGTTTCCAAGTCAATCTCTGCTCTTCCGCTTTCTGCCATTTGGTCTTGGGGTAGAGAGGAACACATCTGGGCCTCCTTCTCAGTTTCTCTAAAAACATCTGTGTGATGAAGCTGATGAGAATGAAGTGCTGAAGACCTGGAAAACTTTAGCCCGCAATCTTTACATTGAAATGCCTTCTTCTGTAGCTGGCAGAGCTGATGGTGAAATGACTTCGCTGGGGTCTCGTCACTGTGTGCAGTGCGCTGATGCCTGTAGTAGAATGTGAGAGTCATAAAAACTTTCCCACATTCCTCACATGGGAACCTTTTCGCAGAATTATCAGCATGATTGGCGTGCCATCGCTGATGGTTAAAGAGAGCAATATGGCCACTGAAACCCTTTTTGCACTCGCTGCAGTAAAACTCGTTGCAGTTCTTCTTTGGTTTTTGTTTCATTTCTTCAGGAGAGCACTGGCTGTTGCGGCTAAATCTCTGATGCGTCTTAAGGCGCATCAGAGCAGAAAAAGCTTTCCCACATGAGCATGTAAAAACCTTTTCAGAATAATCCTCCGTTTGATTTTCACCCGGTTTTGATTCGGCTAATGTCTCCCCCCCAGCTGGAATTGCATCTCCTGAATTCCTGTTTCTGGGCTTAATCAACTTTTCCTCATGACAACGACGATGGGCATCGAGAGCTGAAGCACGAGAATAATTTCTTCCACAAGACTCGCACTGAAACGACTTCTTTTTCAGATGCTGAAGGTCATGAAAAACTGATTTGGAGGGTTGTCTGTGTGAGCGCTGATGATTGAGAAAGTGTCCAATCACACCATAAGATTTCCCACAGTCCTGACATTCATAAGTGTGTTGCTTTGCTATGCCAGCATTAATCTGGATACCAGTCTCCTTTTGAGAGATCTGATCGTGGTTCTTCTCCATATGCGAGTGGTACTCACTCAGGTTAATAAATGAGGCTGAACATAAAGAACAAAAATGAAGCGCTTCATTGTCCTTTTCTGCATCATGTAACTCATCCAGGTGTTTGTCTAAATACATGCTTTCTTGTGGGTGCTGACACCGATGCTTCAAGAAGGCTGCCTCCTCTCTGAAGCCTTCTCCACAATGCTGACAGCAGAAAACCCCAATCCCTAGAAATAGAAAAGGGGAAAAGAGGAGGTCAAAGCCACTCCTGTTTTCAGAGAAGAAAAAAAGAAAGGAAAATTTAAAAAACAAAACAAAACAAAAAACGGAGGCGCCAACATGTCTTTATTTTAAATATAACTTGAGCTTACAGTATAATCACACAACAGTGGACTTTCCATATAAAACTGATGGGAGAATAATGACACTTATCATTTAAAAAAAATCTATAAAAAAAAAACAGCGTCATTACTGAGGTGCAAATACACTACTCAGGCTAAAATACCTTTTATTTGTTATTTGATACAGCTGCTGTAGCTGCATAGGCAAATGTTACCAAAGGTCCACAAAGCACCTGCACACTGTGGACAACGATGTTTAGATAAAATCTCATTGAATTGCACAGATCAACTTCCATTTAAACGTTTAGAGAATTCATAAGTAAAAGCTGTGTTTTTAAAAAAAAAACTCAATCCAAACGGATTAATTTTTAACCCATATTTCTAAAATTTAGAGCAGTGAACCACAACTGTTACTCTGTAAAGTGCAGTGCTTTTTATCCATTAAAAACATGTTCCCATTAAAGCTTTTCTTGTCGATACAAAAAACAAAAACAAAAAAAAAACAGTGATAATCTGCCTGCTGACCTGTTGAAACTTTAGCCTGATGTCCCAACAGCAAGAAGTTGAGGGTAAAGCAGTAAAGATATTCTGTTTCCACCTACATATACACATAAAAGCATTTGGATGGAAGCAGCCAAGAGAGACTGTATGAGTGGTATTGTTTGCGGTCTAAATAAATATTTCCTATTGTTCTAAAAAAAACAAGCAATGCTTTAGTTGTTACACAACCACACTCAGGAAACAAAACTTCCTTCCTTTGATTGCTAAAGTTTCTTTGTACTGATAAAACAGTAATCCCAAACTTCTCATTCAAAACTTGTTCTAAATCTAAAATCTGTTTACTTCAATCTTGTATAAAGATTAGCATACTGTAATTAATCGCAAATTATTTTTGGTGACATGAAGTTTCAGTTTTACAGTTTGAAAGTCATAATTTTGATTCTTTACAGGTTTGTTGGGTTTTGTTTTGTTTTTTACACTTACCGTTATAATAGTAGGTGTATTATGATGGGCAAGACTTAAGCTCTGAGTAGGTATTACAATATAAACAACACTTTAAGAACATTGTACACAATATGGTTTTAGTCACTATTTTATTTTAATTTTAACTGACCTTAGCTGTCATAGTGGTAAAGGACCATTAGTGGCTATAGTGTTTATTTGAATCCAACTACCACCCATTCCCATTTAAAATAAGGTGTTAGAGGGGAAAGTTAATTTTGTAGTGCCTTGATGAGGTTTGTTCAATATTATCAAGACATTGTGGATTTGTTTTTGTCAGTCAGTCATTGCCATGGACTGGATCAGGATTACCACTAGGATCGGACATCAATGTAACAACAATGCGCACACAAATTTGATATTAAGGACAAAGCGTGTGTAACTGGTGCCAGATTGTTAATGCAAATGAAATAAATACCAAGGGAAAGATTATTATGAAAAAACAAACAAACCCGGAGATACCGCAGATTGAGCACTTCTCTTACTAAGGCCTGGCCAAACATTAATATTGTTCAGTAAGATTACAGAAAAAGCATGTTTCCAGTAATACATAGTTTTGTTTCTGACAATGCACTTGCAGTGATTCAATGTCATAAGACTAGATTATTTACAGTCACATAATTTTCGATCCATATGGCTGAGTATTAACTTTGACCAGGGCTGGCGCTATTTATTCAATACTCCCCGCTGAAAATGCAGGGAAGCCTTCAGCCTGAACTGGTAACTTTATACTTGTTATTGGTGTTAAAAGAGCAATTTAAAAAAAAAAAACTGTCTGCAAGTCATATATTGACATTTTCCTATTAATGGAGAGCAGGAAGACCATGCACAGGAACGCACTGATGCTGTGTTAACGGTAGAGCGTAAATGTTTAAGTCACGGCCCGTTGATGGATGCTTACTGTTAGAGGTGTCTTCAGTCGATGGACCGGCGTTGTTTTCAGGTGTCCCGTGGTCAGCGTGGCGTTTGTTTTCAGCTCCGTCCTCTACGCTGGCCGAGGAAGCAGATCCCTCCATCTTGGCGTGGCTGCTTGGTGGCGCTAGTGCTTGTTAGCTTAACAGTGCCACCGTTGTTGTTGTTGTTTTTTTTTTAATACAAATTATTTTTACCACTCAGTCAGCTCAGCGGGAGTGTTTAATATAAGTCTAGTTCGCTAACATATAACAGAGAAATATCATTAACCGTTTTACTAATGCGGTTGGTGTACATATAAACGCGAGCTGTAGTCAGAACACCTGCGCAGTGCGCCTATCCTTCCCTCAGCGGAAGTGTCTTCTTCTCTTTTTTCCTTCAACAGGAGGTTGTCACCCTGCAGCGACGCCAGTGGTGGCGGTGGTGCATTACTCATGAAAAACAAACGCCCTCAAACTGTTCCACTTGTTGCAGAACAGGAGGAGCTGTTCTCCACTAAAACTAAAGCGACATATATACTGCAGTTGATTGGAACTAGTTACCTATTTTAAAAGATTTTTTAAAAAGCGTAAAGAATGTATTTATATCAATTAACCAACAGTGGTACATGGGGTTTAATTCAGTTACCTGTGAAATTTTAGGTTCATATATCGAAGTTTTATATATTGATTTTTTTTTAAAAGACAGTCCATTCACTTTCAGCTGTTTTTTTTTCACACATTAAAATCTGATGAAATGTTTGAACATGAATATCTCAAAAACTATTATGGATAAAAGCCTGACATTTTTTCTAGTCATTTTTTCCTTCAATCTTAGTCAGACAAAACAGATATCACAAGTGGTTATCCTCTTCGACATTATTTTTTGGGGTGCTTTTTGCCTTTTTTTTTTTTTTTATAGGAGAGTATTGGACAGGAAAACTGGAAACACATCAAAGGGCTTTGGGTTGGACTTAAACCCAAACAGCTACATTTAAACATGGGGAATATGGTTGTCTGCACAAACAGGTAAGCTAAAATAGCCTTGTTGTTTGTACCATACAACTGAATATAAATCGGGACAGATAATATTCACGTCTGAATACTGGGTAGTTAAAATGTGAAAAAACAAGCAGCCCTGTAAAGTTCCATATTTGAGTACACAAATTGCATTTTACAATAATGCAAAATAAATGATCTAGAATACTTTCTAATAATAAATTCCTACGTCACTAAATAGAGGAAAACACTTTCAAATATGACAAGTTGCACAACAGAAACAAAGCGTGCATAAGTTTCCAGCTGTTACTCTAGTTTTCTTTGGGAGAGTATCCATCCATTCTCAGCCACTTATCCTTTTCAGGGTCGCTGGAGCGTATCCCAGCTGTCTTGGGGCGAGAGGTGGGGTACACCCTGGACAGGGCGCCAGTCTGTCGCAGGGCTAACACACATAGACAGGCAACCAGTCGCACTCACAGTCACACCTATGGAGTTTTCAATTAACCTATCCCCACAAATTGCATGTTTTTGGACAGTGGGAGGAAGCCGGAGTACCCGGGGAAAACCCACGCAAACAGCCTTCAAATACCAGGGAGAATTTCTGGCTTTTAATTTTCAATGGTTTTTGAGATATTCATGTTCAAACATTGCAAAAGAAAAAGCTTGAAAGTGGGCAGATGGGACTTCTAAAATTTTGTTTTTACAATGTAATGATTAAACATAGAAAATCACAATAAACATGTAATGCAAAACATATTTTCATGACTTACACACAAACCCATAAAGCTTTCCATTATCTAATATGGGTTAAGGTTAAGGAGTTCCTTATAATAGTGACGTCCAGGTGCTAATACTGGTTTAGGCTAACTGTGAAGTACTGCACCACACAAGTTTATAATCAAAGGCAGGTTTTTATTTTAATCCAATATGTAGACATCATGGGAAAAGTCTTCCATGCTAAAACAGCGGATAGAGGTAGAAGGGCACGTTTTTGAATCGATGAATGTTGAAATGCACAGGAAGTTGTTTTGCTTTTCCTTCTTTTTTTCCCCCCATTTTATTTTTACATATGAACTATTTGTTTATTTCTACAGCAGATAGCAGTAATGAATACTGTCAGTCACTTGGCGGGCCACCAGAGCTAATCTAATGCCCATTTTTATAACGGGAAGAGGTGTGAGGATGTACTCAGCTAGTTCTACTGTTACGGAATGAGATCATTCATTATTCACAAAAGAAAATACATTTACGCACTAAAAAGTGGAATTCATTTTTACAAACATGGGTACATTCCAATCTGAAATAGTTATTCTGGTAAGAGATGCACACTGGACCAATTGAAGCAAAAACTTTATGTAACCAGTTATTTTCCTCTCTTGCCACTGTAAAAAAAAAAAAAATGTTAATGACACAACATCACATAAGTCTAACATTTCTTACAAAATGAACTATTGGTCAACAGTCATTAATTGTGTAAAGGTGCCAAATTGCCCCACCCCCAATGGCCATCCCAAGTGTTGCAGTTACAGAAAACTGTGAAATCATAATTACGTATTAGAAATACTTTTTACTGGACAGGTTTTTGGACCGGGCCAGTGGCCCTGTGATCACAAGTGCTCCCTAAGAGGATTATACTGTATGTGTACAGTTTTTTTTCCTTGTTATGTTCTGACAAATCTAATCTGTGAGCGCAACAATCCCCCTCACTTCTCCAAAAGCAAAAACACACATTTCTTTACGGTATCTTTGAAAGAGTTGCTCTGCATTTTGGGAGTGAGGTCACATTGCTGAGTCTACCTTAATAAGCACAAACTAGGCCTAGGATACCAAAGACAGCAGACATGCAGACTGTACTCATAAAAAGGCACACAGTATACTGTACATGAAGAAACACAGTACAAATGATTTAGGACATATGACCCGAACTAGAAAAGTACTAATATTATCTAAATCTAAAGGTCATTGGCAATAAATGAAATGTAGACCTTACAGTAGAACCTCATTAATCTAGAAGTATTTGGATATGCAATTAAAAAGATAGCAAAACACTTTGAATGGCACGTGTACACACCCTTCATCTCAAAACACACCCCGACTGTGCAATCTAATCTGGAGCCAAAAGACTTCAAATGTGCAACAAGTGTACAGACTAAACCATGTTTCACCTTCTCCATCTTTTTGTCTAATGCTCATCCATGTGTGATAAATGAGGTTCCACCAAATAATGAAGTTATTTAAAAACAAACAAACAAAAAAAACTAAGTCTTGTTGCTAGAGTAGAAATGTCAAATCTCTCCTTGTGCATGTTGCAAGTAATGCATTTGTAGATCCAGCTCCCGAGGAAGAGAGCACCCGCATATCATGCACTGGAGAAGCCGTTCAGGGGCAAAAGGCAAACGAGATCCAAGTTTGTGAGGTTCTGTCCGTGGGGCAAGTTGAGGTAGGGACAGGGTCTGTGGCATGTGTGGCCTCTCGCTCATGACCGCCTGTGGTGTGAAAAAAATATTTGGGTGTGGAGGTCTTGGAAGTGCACCAACTGCGACAGAGTGAAGAGGGTGAGGGCCAGGCAAAGCAAGAGGAGGGAGCGGAGCAAGTGGAGGTGAGAAAAAGGGAGAAGGCTGATTTATTATTATTTGAGTGCCTGTTACCATTGGTTGTTGCTGCAGCTCCTGTCCATTCCCTGGTTTGAGTTGCCCAGAAAGCAGGGTTTGAGGACCCACTGGGTTGTTTTGGAAGCCCCATACTGGTGTTCCCATGCCCTGTCCAAAACGATGAGGCTCGTACTGAATGGAGATGGGAACCTTCTGTGTCGCTGTCTGTACATTGGCCCAGCCAGATGACACCTGCTTTTGCTGCAGCTGAAAATCTTGATTATTTACTAACTTCTCAGTGGAGTTTATAGTCTTTGGAATTCCTACTGGTGTTTGTATGTCCCATAAGGTGCTGCTGGCCCCATGAGAGACAGGACTGGAAATTGGCATAGCACTGCTTTGGTCTATTTGAGCTGAGGTGGATGCACCTGCTAAGCCAGAAGCCCATGGCTTTTGCGGCTCACAGCCGTTCCATGGCTTCTCTGGCTGGCTAACAGTCGAAGGTATTACTTGAGGATTACTCAAGTCCCACACTCTGTCCTCCTTCTTAGGAGGTGTTGACGGCTCCTTTTGTGTGGACACTGGGGTAACTGACCATCTTGGCAGCTGAAGCTCTTGCCCAAGCTTATTTGGCGAGCCCTGTGAATTTACTAGGGGAGTAGGCCTGACACTCCACAGAGCTGCCCCGTCTATGTAGGAGGAGGGAACAGAAAATTCGTGTTGCACAGAACTTGTGGAAGCTAGCACTGTAGATGTGGGAGTGCTGTTCCAGGAAACAGGCTTGTGCTGCCTGTGCGGCACCATCTCGTTCACTGCTGATGGGCTGGATTTTTTTGGCACGGACGCCAAGTGAGAGGCGGCAACAGAAGATGTGCCGTCTTTTGTGTGTGCTGAATCTAAAATCTGAATGGCTGTTGAGCCTGACTGACTTATCAGAGGAATATCTGCCCAGGATGAACTTGTCCGATGGTGTTGCTGTAGCACTGACTGCACTGAGCTGTCAAACTGTGTCTGCTGGGGACCTCCATGATGGTGCTGCGATGATGGAACAGGCATAACCTCCCCACCATCTACCTTCCACTGCACTGGCTGAGGGTGTAGCTCGGGCAGCCACTGCTCCTTCTGTTGCCTGCTCCGTAAATCCATGTGAGATGCAAGCATGGAAGATGGCGGCTGTACTGCCCTCCTGTGGAGCTCAGCGTCTCTCACTACAGAAACTGGATAAGAAAGCTGCTGAGGAGTAATCATCCCTGAGCCTCCTAAAGGTCTAGAAAATCCCCACACCGGCCTCACACCCCTCCTCCCTCTCCCCCTCATCCTAGAGCTAATTTGGAAAGAACTGTACTGGCTGAAACTCTGCCGCTTGCGAGCGTGGATCTTCTGGTGTACCAGCAGGCTACTAAACCATGAAAAGGTTTTGTGACACTCATCACAGCGATGAGGTCTCTCTCCTGTGTGCGTGTTCATGTGATCACGGAGCAGATAAGCTAACCCGAAGCTTTTGTCACACTGGTCACACTTGTGAGGTTTGTCACCGTTATGTGACAGCATGTGGTGCTGCAGCTGGATCTCGTCGCTGTAGCCTTTGCGGCAGCTGGTGCAGCGGAACGGTTTTTCCTGATGCAGCTTTTGATGCGTTCTCATGTTCTGCAGGAAGGCAAAGTCCTTCCCGCAGTCTGGACATTTGTATGGCTTCTTGCCTGTGTGAATGATGAGATGCTGCTGTAAATAGCTACTGAATCTAAAGCCCTTGCCGCACACTTTACACTGGTAAGGCTTGTCCTTGGAATGTATGCGCATATGCAGTTCTAACACTGAGCGGTGGCGGAAAGTTTTTCCGCACTCTGAACACTTGTATGACTTAACACTTATGCTTTCGCTTTTCCACTTCACCTGCACATTATCACTGGTTAACGGAGTGAATTGTTTTTTAGTTGGATCAGCCAGTCTTTCTAAATAGTGTGAAACAGATTTGTGGACACTTAAAAGATGCACATTTAAACTGGACTCATCCCGATAAATGGACGGACAGTGTGGGCAAGTGTGTCCCTTATCCCAGTATTTGTTCACATCCTTTGGGGTTCGGGGCGATCTCTCCAGCTTTTCATACTCGGCTTCATGAATGAGCATGTGGGCTCTCAGGTTAGCTGGTGCGCAGTATGTCTGGGGACAAAGGGGGCAGTTAAATGTGCGTTTTGGTTCCTTGCTCTGGTGTGCGTTCTCCTTTCCCGGCCCTCTTACTTCCTCCTGTTCGACAGCAGGGGCCTGCTTACTGGTCTGTGCACTACATGAGTTGGTTTCACGCAGTCTATGCTGGCGGCAGTGCGCCTTCATGTTCTGGGCAAAAGCAAATGTTTTCCCACATTCAGGGCAGCGGAAGGGCTTCTGCCCTGTGTGCAGATACTGATGCTGATGAAGGAGGCTGCTGTACTTGAAAGTCTTACCGCAGATGTTGCACAGGTGAGAGCGGCTGTTGTCCACGTGCTTGCGACGGTGGTCTTCCATAACGGAGTAGTGTTTAAAAACCATGCCGCATTCAGGGCATTCATAGGGCTTTAGGGCGGCGTGACACCTCTGGTGGAAGCGCAGGGCTGTAGTGTTTGGGAAAGTTTGACTGCACTCTTGGCACGTAAAGGTGCTCTCGTGGGAATGGGTCATCATGTGCTTAGTGACGGAGACCTTAAACTGGAACTCTTGGCGGCACAGGGGGCAGTGGTAAGGCTTTTCTACTGTATTGCTGCAGTTGTGGTCCCTCAGCTGGCCAACTGTGGAGAATATCCTCTCACACTCTGCGCATTGAAAAATGCCCTCCTCCATCGTTTGCACCTCCTTTTTTGGAGTGACGAGCTGCTGCTCCTCACTCTCCCTGTGTTCGTTTCGGTGTTTGATGAGGCTGCTGCGGTGCTGAAAGGTAAGGCCGCATTCTTTACAGGTGAGGGGCGTGAGCTCATCCTCATGCGCGTGAAAGTGCCGGTGGAGGTTGAACGTCTCGCGACGGGTGAACCTCTTCCCGCACTCTTTGCAGACCAAGCGGCACTTTTTCTGCTTAGCAGTCAAATCGGTATCCTCACCTCGGTCTGCCTCCTCCTCATCTTCAACCACATCCTCTATACCGTCCACTTCCCCTGCAAAATCCTCATTCTGTGGTTTCCCTGTGCTCTTCTCCTCCTCCACATGTGGCTCTTCTGCATTTGTGGCAATGTCACGGTCAACACGCTTGTCCCGCCGCACCTCTTCAGCATGCTCACCGACACTGTTGAGGTCTGCAGGAGAAAGAAAACACAAAAACAGCACAGTAATAAGTTAGAAAACAAACAGTCTGACAAACTGCATGCAGCCACCCCAGCATATGCAACTCCGAGCGTCGTTAACAACCAGCGGTGCAGGGCTGAAGCTTCGGTGTGCCGTGGTCAGTAATGTCAGCAGAACTCACAGTGCAGAACAGAACCAGCAGTGAGAGCTACAGCTCAGATTAGCCCCGGAGGCTAAAGCTAACGGTAAAATACATCAACAATGTTAGCATACCACACTTATCATTTTCCTCCGCGTGTGTTTGTGCCTCTTCTCCGTCATCTTCAGTCTCGGACCAGTCGAATGGACGCTGGTCACTGCCAATGGCCTCGGCCATTTTTTCAGCCGCTCTCAGGTCCTCCGGTAAAATGCATGTCGTTTTGTCGGCTCCAGCACCGGACTCGACAGTAACCTCCGAATGGCTGGCAACACAACCGCCGCCGTCGCTGCCAACATCAGCTCTCTGCTCATCGTTGGGGCTACCCCCGGTTTTATTACACGTATTCTCATCTTTCTGGCGTACACTGCACCCCGACTCCACCGCCTCGGTTTTCTCCCCACATGTTTCCACCTCCTCCTCGGCTATTTTCTGCCGTTTGGGAGACTTCGCTGGGTCTGCGGCGGCCATGTTTCACCCATGCACCCCCTTGTCCAGACCAGAGCGCACAAGGATCATGCTAGTCAGGAATCAAATTTCCGGTCGAAACTTTCAAAATAAAACGGTAATTACGCTCAGCCCGATGCACTTCATCGTTTCGGTAAATATATTTTGAAACGTTAAATCATGCGTTTCCCGTTTACTACTGTTTTGGGTTTGTTTTTATAAACACTTGACAATTGTATCAAATCAGCTTAACTTTTCAACATTACCCCTGATATTATATTATTATTTTTTTATATGCTGTGACAAATTCACAAGTGATTGGCTGGGTTTATTTGCAGTCCATGTCTGTTTTTTATTAAGATTAGTTACATTTCATCAGAACAGTAGCTATCTACAAAATATAGCTTGTGCAAAACTACTTAGTGATGGCAATAATCTGTTTCTTTGCAACTATTTACAAATACATCCATGTTACTGCATGCAAGATTATCATAAATAGCCCCTACATACTTATGTAGGATTTTAAATTCAACCATAAATATAGGAATTTAAGCCCAAAACATACTGTGATGTTTTTATCTTGATGTTTGTTTGTTTGTTTTTTTAGTTTGTTAAAATATCTCCAAAAAGTCTTGGTTCTTCTGAATACATCATTTTTGTCTCAAAATGCACTGAACAGAACACAGTCTAGCTTTATTGTCCAACCAGAGTTGGAAAAGTATGTACCATAAAACTGTTGAAAAGCACAAGCATACATTAGCAGATAATTACAATGTATAGCTACAATATATGGTAATAACAGCAGGTTACAGGTACTTTATGACAACATGGTTAGTGTATCAGGAGATCTGAGTCAGTACTGAACTAGTAAGAGCATCACTGAGCTTTGCAGCTTTGCTGCAAACCATGTACAGAGACATGCATATTGAACATCACCGCCTACAGTATGTCATTTTTCTGAGTTCTTAAAGTCCATGAGTGAAGTTGCCACTCAACAGAGTCACTGTTTTTTAGAGTCTTTTAGAACATGAGTATGTACACATGTCTGAGAAACCAATCTAATGTTAAGGCCACCCTATGATCTCAAGTGTCTAATTTTCAAATCTGCTTCAGTCCTGTCTCTACAAACCTAAGAGCAAGATGGATCCAGAGTACGGCATAGTACTCCAAACAACTGTTGTTACTGAAATACTGTCAGTAGAAAAAGAGCATCATTTGTTTGTCACATTTTGAAACATCAAATACAGATGATGTGCAGTTTATAGTTTCTGAATACATTCTCCTCAACGCCTTCTCCTGCGCCTGTGGTCAACAGCTCTTCCTCGCCGTGGTCGCTGCATACTTCCATTTGTGTCTGTGGGTGGATCGGAGGAAAAAGTGCATTCGTGCATGTCCGGGGATGATGGTGCAGGTACCACAGCTAGAGACGACTGGTTATTTGAATGCTGGCTGACCTGTGGCTGCTGCTGTATTTGTGTTTGATGTTGTTGTGACTGCTGTAGCTGTGACTGCTGTGGTGTTTCGATTCGCTGTTGTTGTGGTTCTGTGTGCTGCAGCTGAATTGGCTGTGGCTGTAAGTGCTGCTGAGGTGTTTGTGATTGGTGCGCTTGTACACGATGTTGCTGTGGCTGTGGCTGCTGCTGGGCCTCAAGCACTCCTAAGAGCCTTTGCAAGAGGACATTGTTTTGTTGCAGACTGACTGCTAATGCCTCTTGTGAAGTGACAAGTGTTTTCATGTCCTGTCTGAAACCTTCGCCAAACTCCCGCAAACTTTTTTCTACCCGATTTCCAAGCTGAATTGCAGCTTCCCCCAACCCTCGTAGCTCATCTTCGAGCCAGGAACTGCGTGGAGGGGCTTCAAGAGGACCCTGCTGTGCTCCAAGAGATGGCTGAGGACTGCTGGGCTGGGGGCTACCATTGAGGAAAGGAGCACTGTAGAGGGGAGAAGGGGGCAGCCATCGTTCTGATGGAGGGGGTGGTCCTATTCCCAGACCAAGGCCTAATCCCAGTTTGTCCTCCATACTGTTCTCTACTGGTTCACACTCAGGTTCTCCCATGTCTCTGTCACGCTCAAGATTGTCCTCATCTTTCTCCAAACAGTCTCTCTCTGATCCTTCCATTCCTACACCTGAAAAAAAATTAATAATTAATAAAAATGGACACGAGCATTGTTGAAACCAGTTGCATTTAAAAATGTTTAAAAAAAGAAGAAGAGGCAGTTCTGAGACAACAGCTTACCTGTATCAGAGTCAGCAAAGCATGGAAAACTGGGCTTTGGTCTGGTGCTTTGCTTCTGCCTGGCTTGCTGAAGCCTGGGGCTTGGTTGAGAAGGACGCCCGAGCATTGATGTCCCTCTGCTGGATGGCAGGTAACAGCTGCGGTGGCGAGCATCCGCCAGTCTCCCCCCATTGCGCCTCTTTAAGTCATCCCAGCGCTTCTTCACCTCTCTAAGGGTTCGCGGGACTCTGGAAACAGCATTCACTCTCTCCAGGATCCCTGCCCAGATGCGCTCTCTCTCACGCCGCCGGAGCCTCCCGGCTGGACCAAAGAGTTCTCCTTCGCACCGAGTAACTTCGGACACCAGCACTTCAAGCTCTGCTCCACTGAAGCGACTCTTTCTTTTTCCCGCGCCGCCAGCAGCCAGTGCAGCTGACATAGCTCGGTCTGACAAGACAAAGTTGAGAGGAAAGCCAAAAGAAGAAGAAAAAAAATAAAATAAAAATAAGTAAAGCTAAATATGTAGAGTGAAATTCAGTCTTATTGTAACAACTAAACCACAAAATGGTTACAACAACTCTTTTCAAACCTGAGAGCCTCGTGACATCAGAATTTTCTTTCATCACTAAAATGTAGCAACACATTTTCTAACAATAATAAAAAGTGTTGTTTTTTTTTTTGCATAATCCAAATGATTTTGCTCAATAAGGGTGACAATAATTTCACAAGGATTTCCATTTGTTTACAAATATGTTTAGAAAAAAGGAAGGTGCTCATCGGCATGGCAAAACAACTGCATAAAAGCAAACACATTGGAACAGGTTGGAATTATGAAGACATTTAGTAAAAGTTGCAAAAATATAAAACAACTGGACATAAAAAAATCTGCGACCTAGTCTTCACCCGGGACTCTGATCAATAGTAGGTCGTATTTTCTTTTTTTTGCTGTATTTCTCCAATTTTTGTTATATTTTTACAACTTTTATTAAATAACTTTATAATTCAGAGCAACAGAGTGCCTCTGGAATCTCTGCTTTTACAAATATGCTTACTTTGTTCAATGGACAAAAGGTCATCTGAGGACATGCCAGGTGCCATGATGTTTGGATGCACCACCACCACGTTGAAGGGGAGTCCTCCAGGTAATCCGCTGCTCTGGTCGCAGCTGCCATCCGAATCCTCATCCTCCCGGGGGAAGCCATTCTCTGAGGCTCCCCCCCCAAAGGGTCCCTCCGGAGACTCCACTTTGATGTGCATGGGAGGTGATTGCTCGTACAGCAGCCCCCCCTCCTCGTAGTACTCAGTCATGGGTCAGACCTGATTTACAGCAGAACTGACTGGCAGGCCAATTCTGATACTGACAGCTTCTGCCCCATTAACAAAAGTTCAAAGCAGAGGTGAACCTACTGCTGAAGACAACACAACTCTTCTGTGTACACATAACTATGAACCTTCTTAGGGTACAGCTGCCACACACTAAAAGTGTGAGGGGGAGGCGGTTCTTAGGAAATGTAAAGTTAAAGTAATCCTAAACCCGCTTAAGCACATTTATTAAAGCTGCTTAAATCATTGTTGTGGAGCGATATAAAATGACATTGTCTGATTGATCGCTAGCTCCAGCCTCTAAAATCCATTTCTAACATTTCCATGAGTACTGACATGTTAATGCAAACACAAGTGCAGTGTGTAAAACACCAGAAGAAGGCTGAGTGCTGTATCTAAACGTCCACTTGTTTAACACTGAGTCGAAACATCAGGGCAGAGGATCGCCCCCCAGTTCTGAAATCCATCAAATATGCTGCTTACAACTATGTCGAAAACCAGAACAGCTACGTTTGCATTCCCCCTGTAATCTCCACGTTTGTGATATGTCGCATCGATGCGCATTTTTTTCTGCACCACATCCGCAATGGTTGCGCATTCCGCATACATTAGGTGCTGGTGTTGGGATGGAGCTAGTCGTTAAGCTAACAGGCTACCACAGCTTCAGGTGGAGCGGCAGCCCTGTCGGAACCGCCGACGACAAGCTAGCCGACGCGATTGGAAAGCTGACGCTGTTGTGTTTCTTACCTCATGATAAGGGCACATGGGAGGCAAAAGCAAACCAAAACACAATCGGTGCAGCTGTTAGCTCTGCAGCCGACAAACAGACCGAGGACAGTCGCTTGCTGTTGACGTCATCGAAGGTGCACGCTCAGGACCAATCAGCAGAAGAGCTATCAATTCATCCGTTTAAAGATAATGGACAGACACACCGCGATGTCATACAGTATACAGATGACTTGGAGGGTTTTTAGTTTTTTAAATAAAACGTCTCTGTAGTTTTCTGCTTTGCGCTGTTCATGACAGCTTTATAAACTCCCGGAAACTCTTACGGCTCAAAGTAAACCAGAACGAACAGTTTTATATGTTAACCCTGTCATGCATGAATTATGACAACCTCAATCAGAATTTTTTTTAAAAAGTATTTTCATCCATCTTTAGGCATGAAAAGATTAATAAAAATGCTTAAGAAAAAAATCCTGATTGAGGTTGTCATAATTCATGCATGACAGGGTTAAATAACAATAATTACAATGAAACACGTCATACATCTAAACTACCAGTGGGTGGCAGGGTATGGAGTGACACGTCACTGTCCAATGTAGTGTTTTATGTGAAAGTATACCATCAACACTGACACAAATACAAGAAGAAAACAGCCTTTGAATAGCTGTCCACTGTAGTGACCACTATGCGTGAAATGGTTACACTTGGTTATTGTTATTGTCCTTTCTATTTCATTTCTATCTATTTTGTTTTCTCCTGCCACTTGTAAACCTGTTCAGCCTCTGAATAACGCACATGTCAAATCAGCCAATCACATAGCAGCAACTCAATGCATGTAGACATCAAGACGACCTGCTGTTCAAGTTCAAACTTAGAATCAGAAGACTTACTTTGACTGTGGCATATGTGTTGGTGTCAGACAGGTTAGAGTTTTCACAGACATACTGGGATCTACAGGATTTCTCCGCATAACAATCTCTAGTGAGCAGCGGTTTCTTGCTGATGTCAGAGGAAATAGGAGAACAGTCAGACTGTTTTTGAGCTCATGGGGAGACAACAGCAACTCAAATAACCACTCATTGCAACCAAGGTATGCAGAAGAGCATCTCTGAATGCACATGTATAGCAGAAAACCACCCCAAGTCCCACTCCTGCCATTTCCTTGGCACACATTAGGGGCCTTAATACCAGCTGAGCACTGTTTAAACACCACAGTCTGCCTGGGTATTGTTGTTGACCATGTCTATTCCTTTATGACCACAGTGTACCTGGCTTCTGATGGCTTCTTCCACCAGTATCACAAATCAGAAATTTCAAATCATGTCAAATTGTTTTCTTCTACATAACAGTGAGTTCACTGTACTCAAATGATCAACACAGTCACCACATCACCAGACCAGACGCTATCATATTAATATGAACCAAAACCTCTGAGGAATTTTTCAGAGGCAAAAGGCCGGTCCCACCTAACACTAGCAAGGTGTACACAACAAGTGGCCAGTGAGTATATGTTTAATTTAGAGTCTTCACTGATATGTTAACAAGTAAAGAAAAAGAAGAAAAAAGAATAGAAAGAGAAAATACATTTGGCTACAGGAAACTTAACATAATGAGAGTAAAGTCTTAATAGACTGACTTTAAACACAATAGTTCTTTCCTATGACAGCGGGTCCCAAATACTTATGTCCTCAGTGCAAAATGCTTTGGAATTTTTTTGTCAGCCAAACATTGTTATTCAAACTGCACAATTAGTATTGAATGACATTTTAACATATTAAATGGCCTGATTGGTCATGAGGAGTATGACGTTAAGGAGACAAAACTGATTGTCTGCATGTGAAAGTAAATGTTTTTTTGTTTAAAAAAAAAAACTGTCATGTGAAATTACTGTAAAAGCTTCACTGGACTGTGGGTGTCAAAAGACTTCAGCCTGAGTGTGTCTTTTAGTGGGAGGTGTTAACTGATGCTAATGCTAACTATGCCAAGCAAGCGAAAAAAAAGAAAGAAAAAAAAAAGCACCTCATAACCAAATATCTATTATCAGAAAAATTTTGCTTACTGTAAAGCACTGGCTTTAAATCAAAGAAATGCAAGAATGTTTGTTGGATTGTGTGAATGTGTCTGCTGACAGGAAGAAATTATGTCGCGTTAGTGGAGCTTAGGCAAAAAAAAAGAGAAAGAAAGAAAGAAAGAAAGAAAGAAAGAAAGAAAGAAAGAAAGAAAGAAAGAAAGAAAGAAAGAAAGAAAGAAAGACCACCAAAACTGTACGTGTCATGCTAAAAACTGTCGTATAAGTTATACACAAGACCTGAACTTTAAAATTTTGACTTGTTCTTTGATGCATGTTGGGTACAAAAGTTTTTTGTTTTTTTTAAAGTATGATTCAGTACAAACTTAAGAAATTTAGGCAAAATTAAATAAGTTATAGTAAATATTTCTCCAGTAATTTGTACATAGTGTGTTTGTGAAAACCTTCATTGAAGTGATCTTAAAATTGCTCACATAGGATAAAACATAACATGTTGCAGAGTGACAATTTAGCAAGGTGTGATCATTAAAAGGGGAACTATATTGAGGGCGCTGTCTGCGTATTTGTACGCGTCAGCTTTAAAATCATGATTCATGGAATTCCACATTTGTTTTTATCTTTGAACATGCTGCTGGTTCCCAGGTGAGATAATATTTAATCAGTGTGCATGGCACATGGAAAAATCCATGGGAGCATGACTGCGATAAAGAGCTGTGGAGTTGGGGTGCGCATCTGTATATAAGGCTGCCACACACTCCTCTGCAGTGTGTAGATTCGGCAGGCACAGAAAACAAACATGAAGTACTTCATTCTCCTCGCCCTGTTTGCTGCAGCCTGTAAGTTTTTGCACAGAATTTCTCGATTTGATCATTTGAACAGAGAGTTTAAGACTGAAACTCTCTTTCTGTATTGCAGATGCTGCTCCCCTTGATGATGACAAGATTATTGGAGGCTATGAGTGCACAAAGAACTCTGTGCCCTACATGGTTTCTCTGAACATTGGCTATCACTTCTGTGGAGGCTCCCTGATCTCCAGCACCTGGGTCGTGTCTGCTGCTCACTGCTACCAGTCGTAAGTACATGGGGCATTCATCAAATGAATCTAATGAATAAATGCACGCAGGGCTGCTAACCCCTCTAAAAGGGCATCCTAACCACTGTATGCCAAATAAGTAGTCACTTTACTTGAATACCTTCCTCTTCTGGTTCTCCCTGCAGAAGCATCCAGGCGCGCCTTGGTGAGCACAACATTGCTGTCAGTGAGGGCACTGAGCAGTTCATCAGCTCTTCCAAGATCATCCGTCACCAAAGCTACAACAGCTACAACCTGGATAACGACATCATGCTGATCAAGCTGAGCAAGCCCGCCACCCTGAACAGCTACGTCAAAACCGTGTCTCTGCCCTCTGGCTGTGCCAGTGCTGGCACCACATGTCTGATCTCTGGATGGGGCAACATGAGCACCAGTGGAAGTTAGTCAAAGCCTTCAGTCACACGTTTAGAAAAAAAAAAGGGGTAAATGTTGATGTATGAGTTTTAACTCCCTCCCCCCCTTCTAGGCAACTACCCTGACCGTCTGATGTGCCTGAATGCCCCCATCCTGAGTGACTCAAGCTGCAGGAACTCCTACCCTGGAGAGATCACCAACAACATGTTCTGTGCTGGATTCCTTGAGGGAGGCAAGGACTCCTGCCAGGTATGAGCTGAAGTCATCATGACTGTTTCTTGGACAAACCAAACTTCAGAACACCTCTGCTCACGCTTGTCTTTTCTGTGCCTCAGGGTGACTCTGGTGGCCCCGTGGTGTGCAATGGTCAGCTCCAGGGTATTGTGTCCTGGGGTTACGGCTGTGCTCAGAAGAACCGGCCTGGAGTCTACACCAAGGTCTGCAACTACAACAGCTGGATCAACACCACCATGGCTAACAACTAAATGAAACTACAGTTTTCGAACTAAAGAAGTTTCTTGTATAATTAACTATGAAATCTGATTGAAATAAATAAACATTCAACATCATTTCATGTTGTTCCATGTTTTGTGCTGTTGGGTAAAACGTGAAGAGAATCATCAGTAAAGTAGATAAATCATAATCACACATTTTGTTAGAAATTAGCATAAGACATGGGTTCAAAAATGAAAATGATATAAAAGTGTTTTTTTAGTTTAGTATTAAAGATTTAATTAAAAATTATTTAACCACTTTATAGTTAGACCTCTAACAAGATTCTGACAGCAAGCTGTATAAATCAATTACTTCATAAATTGATTAAAAAAATTCATAAAAAATTTAAAGAATTTTCATTTTTTCATTCATAACTACGTAGACATTCATTAAACATGTTAACCTTACAAACAGTAATGTTGTTTTGGTCAATGACTCTATAAATGTTTTGTTTTTTTGTGTGTTTTTTTTACAGTTGTTGGGTTTAATTCAGTAGTGTGTATACATTTGATAGAAAACAGTAATTTCACATTTAACCCTGTCATGCATGAATTATGACAACCTCAATCAGGATTCTTTTAAGTATCTTTTTCATGCCTAAAGTGTCTTGAGACACTTCATTTTTTTAAACATGTACTTTTCAAAGACTTTTTTTTACATGTCCACTTAGGTGGACAACATACGTTTTGACTTATGAATTTGGTATGGAGGGACATGTCAGTGTCCATTGTAGTTTTTTATGTGTAAGTGTACCATCAACACTGACACCAATACAAGAAAACAGCCTTTGAATAGCTGTCCACTGTAGTGACCACTATGTGTGAATGGGTTAAATCTTACAAATGTTACACTCTTGTTCTGTAAGTCTAGAATTTTATATATATATGTATGTGTATATATACACGCATACATTATATATACACATATATACACACACACACATATACATATATATACATATATAAATAATTATATTTTAGTGCAAAATTTAGTGCATATATATATATGCACTAAATTTATTGTCGTATATATGTATATATATATACATATATATATACACACACATATCTATACGTATATATGTATATATACGTATATATACATATATATATATACTATATATATATATATATATATATATATATATATATATATATATATATATAT
>VURO01028082.1:0-21356 GCA_015108175.1 Pelvicachromis taeniatus
TAGAACACAGACCAGACTATGGGAGAAACAGAGGGGACACAGGCAGGGGAGAGCAACACAAAGACTGAACCCAAATCACAAAACCCTACTCAAAACACGGGATGAAATAAACTAAACTGCGCACTAGGAAATCTGAACAGAAACCATGGAACAGAAAGAAACAAAAACACAGATAGCAATAACACAGAAAACACAGCAATGAGGATGACAGAACACAGCATGGTATAACTAACTCAGGGCATAGATGACTCAGAAATAACAACAACTCAGAATGTGGCAAGAACAATAATCTAATACAGGAAAACACACACACATACTGGGTCATGGACCCAGGACCGTGACAGAGAGAGTGATAGCGCGAGTTGCATTTACTACCATCGCATCAGTGTAGTCCTCCAGCTTGTCCGATGACACTTCCTTGTGGTGCAGCTCAAACAAGTCTTTTAGGAAGGCCTAACGGTTTATCAAATAAATAAGCAAAAAAGTCAGTTCTAGGAGTTTTAGTTTACAAAAAAATACCACTTCATTTTTGCACACTATGAAAAAGAAGTCAAGACATTCACAGCACTGATATGTATTTAAAGCATCGTATATTTTTAAATCAAACACAGCCATTGCTAGATGAAAAGATTGTATGTTGGTGCGTGGAAGAACAGGAAACAGTCATTCTATGCCAGTGAGGAAAAGACACATTAAATGCTTCTGCTTCACAAGGAGTTTATTTTTGTTACCTTCAACTCCTGAGCCGATATGTAGCCACTGCAGTCAACGTCATACTTCCTCCATATCTAAACAAGCAAATCAGCAAAGGATTACATGTGATGTCCAGTGGTTATTGAGACTGTCTGAATATTGTAAAATCACAGTAACTCATGTCTTTGTGTTTTTACAGGACATTAACTACAGAGCACTGCAGTTTTCTGGTGAAATTCCCTGGAAGTGCAGTGCAGACTTACTTTAGATACATTATTTTGCCAAAAGCACTCACTCGTCTGCCTTCACACTCAAATGAATTTGAGTGACATCTCATTCTTAATTCATAGGATTTAATATGATGTCAGCACACCCTTTTCAGTTATAAAAGCTTTGAATCTTTTAGGAAGCCTTTCCTAAAGGTTTAGTGTGTTTATGGGAATTTGGAATGACATGTTTCTGGAAGACACTGATGTTGGACCTGACCACTCTAATTCATCCCAAAGCGGTTGAGGTCAGGACTCTCCCACAGCAAAGGTTCTCATCCTTGACTTTATGGACCTTGTTCCAACATGACTGGTGTGCCGTCATGTTGGAACAGGAAGGGGTCATCCCCAAATTGTTCCCATAAAGTTGGGAGCATGACATTTTCCCAAATGTCTAGGTATGCTGAAGCATTGAGAGTTCTGGAACTAAGGGAAAGTCCAACTCCCCCCCAAAAAACCCTGTACCATAATCCCCCCTCCACCAAACTTTATACTTGGCACAATCCAGTCGGACAAGTACTGTTCTCTTAGCAACCATCAAACCTAGACTCACCCATCAGATTGCCAGAGGAAGAGAGTACATGTCTCCACTGCTCTAGAGTCCAGTGGCGGTGTGCTTTACACCACTGCAGCTGACACTTTACATGCACTTGGTGATGTAAGGCATGGATGCAGGTGCAGGGCTATGGAAACCCACGCCATGAAGCTGTCCCTGCTCACTATTCTTGAATGAATCTAAAGACCAGATGAAGTTTGGAGGTCTGTAGCAATTGACTCTGCAGAAAGTTGAATTCCTGCTCTTTGATTTTACATGGCCTACTCCATGGATGCAATGCTTTTGCTCCTAATCGCTTCCACCTTTCTTTCTTTGCTTTGGCTTAAGTGCTTGATTTTACCCCTGTGGGCATAGAAATGAAGTGGAACACCTGAACTCAGTGATTTCGATGGATGAGTACTTTGAGTGTATTTAGAAAAACCTGAAGTTTAAAGAACACCAATGGGCTATCACCACACTGTAAAGCATTTCAAACAACAATCAGTAGCTCAGGTTTTCTGGTCAAGTGTTCATGCAGAAATCGTACATGCGACTTGTTGAATCTTACCTGCCATGATGATTTTTAATCAACTTAATTGAATAAGAGAACAACTGAGCCCAATCATATGAAAAAGACTATGCTGTCCAGTGAAATAATGTGTCAGTTAAGGATATGTAAAACAGTCCATTAATCAAATCTTTAAGGATGTGTTCTCCATATACAAGTCTCAAACTCTGGGTCATCAAGATACCACTGGGGTTTGAGAGCTTTTAATGCTACTCTCATTACTTTTTAAAATTATGCTTTGAATGTTAAAATTGTTAATGGGTGAAGCTTAGGTCATGCCGTGCTCTCCTCTCACGAGTTATTGTTGACCTTACCGTCATGAATTCAACAGTGTTGTCCAGAGGATTTTCTCTGCGGAAAACTAAAAGGAAGTTTTCATCCTCAGGCAGGATCATATGGGCCAGCTGGAAAATAAAAACAGACACAAAGGTCTGAGAAAAGACAGCGATGATGCTCTGTGAAGCTTTTCATTATTAATTCTCGACTAAAGTTTCCATGTTGGGAAACAACACATGGGGATATTTCAATGTAGATGTAGTTCTGCACTATCCTGACTCCTCTCCAGTTCATGATGCTTTTCTCTTGCCTGTCCCTCTAACCAACATCAGGCCTCCATTAGCAGATTAAACCAGCCTTGATCATCATTCCTACTAAAATAGGAGATAATAGTGGTGCATTCAGGTCACAAATCTGGTAGAACATGCAGAATGCACAAACCCTGATGAGACCCACAGTACATAAAAGTGTTTACTGCACAAAATATGTGCTTTGAAGAGCTGGTTGCTTAAACAAGTGTTGCTTAATGTTTTTTCTTTGCTTGCTTTAATGATGAGAAAAAAAAGTCACTGATGCAAAACTTGATCCAGATAGCAGTTTTAATCTCCAGATTAAACTGGAGATTAATTTTTCCGTTTTGCCAAAAAGGCACGTGGTTGCTGTTAGTAAATAATCTATTTTTCCATTCAGTAAAAACAAAGCATCTCAAAAGTGTCAGTGCACTTACAGAACAGTTGCACACCCCAAAGAATTGATGCTATGGTGAATATCTGGCACATAACAGTTTGTTTGCTAAGTGCACTTAAACAGATCACTCATTTAAAGAAACTGCAACTGCAGCAGCAACAGGATATTGTGGCTTTCTGGGTTTTTGACTTCCTACTAATAATGTATGTGAAGATGTCTCAAGCATGCAGAACGGGTAGATGGCATCATGACCCAAAAAGTGGTTGATAAAAACATATTTAGCATCACGGGTGAGACAATTACTGGTACAAACCCAGATGAGATGCTACATTCATAAATCATATGAATTAAATTAAAGTATTTAAGACTTATACCACTTTAATGCAAATAAAATGCTCACCATATATCCTAGCACACATTTACATGTAGTGAATTTTTATGTTTTGAACATTAGCTGCACTTTGTTAAAAAAGTGCAGCTAATGTTCAAAACATTAGCTGTTTTGAACATTCAGAAACTGCAGTCTTTCTGAATGTGTGTGTGGAGTACTGCAGCTAAAGCTCTTTCACCTTGAATCTTGCACACAGGTCTGGAGGACAAGGCTGAAGTGTTTGAACAGAGGTGTTTGTTTACACCAGTTTACCGCATACTCTGTTCTGAGACTAGTCTAGTTCAGAGACTGAACCAGTTCAAAGACATTGCACACATGATCCTGCTGGAAGCAGCAATTACAAGATGGGCACACACCAGTGGATGGAAAGTCTTCAGGTAGCCTGTAGTGTTCAGTTAGTACTAAGGGGGACAATGTGTGCCATAATGGTGTAACACTATATATGAGTCAGAATGGTTCAATGCTTTCGTGCCATTTACCCCAGTTTCTGGCGTACTGTGTATAAATTGCAGCTGAAATTGCGACTCATCATATCAGGCAACATCCAATATTTGCTTCTGCAAAAAGCCTCTGTTTTTTTGTTCTTAGCTGATATGAATGAAGCCTAGTATGGTCTTCTGCTGCTGTAGCCTATCTAATTCAAGATTCAGCATCTGTTTGTAATGAGTGGATATTTGATTTAATGTTGCCTTCTTATCAGCTCACAGAGGTCTGGCCATTCTCCTCTCACCTCTCCTGTCAGCAATGCACCAGAGTCCTGGCACGCACTGAATATTTTCTCTTATTCAGAGCATTCTTTGTAAACTGGCTCTAAAGTTACCACGTTCATTTAAATCACCTGTCTTCCCCAGCTCTGAAGCTCAGTTTGACTTTCAGCAGGTCATCTTGACCTTGTTGAATTCGATTGCTAAAACAGGATTGGCTTATTAGATATTTGCTTAATTTAACAGGTGTACTTAATGAAGTCGTCAGTAACTGCAGGTCCAAGTGACAACTGAAACTACAATTGTCTTTCCATTTGTCTAGAATACAACAATCCTAATAGCTTACATAAAAATTATTTTAGAGAGATCCAAGCAAACAGATTTGGCACAAAAGGATGATTGTTACCAGACTGGAAATTTGTATAAGCAATTACTGACACAAAATCCGAGTTATGCTTTTGAAACTGTGTCGTGAGATTCAGATGGGCAGAACATGAAGCTACAGAGAACACTCTGTCCCTGCCTCGGTCGCAGTAAATCCTCAACAGGGCACTTAGGGAAGATATGTATTGATTTTTATTTTCAGCTTCATGAGTAAATGGTTAAACTTTTGTGTCTGTGGGCGCTGCACACATAGGAATGGTCTAATGAATGGCTAAAAGTTTCTTTGTTAAAAGGAAACATAATTCATTTCATTGCTCTGATGAAGCACCGTGGCTTCTGCTTTGCTGGGAGGTGCATAATTACCGTGAGTGGAGCTCGGGAGCGCATAGGCATCAAAATATGTCTGTAAAGTTCTGGAGAACAGCTGCTGCACGTTAACTTCTCAGTCACATTTGATTTAATGAAATAAATTGAATAAATCAGAAAGTACTTTAAGAATTAACCCTGGTTAATACCAAAAAAGATTGAAGTAGATGTTTGAAAATCAAAAGAAATCAGTGGGCCATTCACAATGCCAGTATATTGTTTACACTACATAATGTAAGCAGCAAAAGAACAAAAGAGTACAGTTTAAACTGTGTATATAGAGTAAGCTGCTATTGATTATACAGACTATTACTCTTTAATTTAGCTTTCCTTCTGTTCTCCTCTGGCTGTCTTTTCACTGCAAGGATAACACTGGATGATCCCCATTAGACCAAATAATTTTAGACCTTCTTAAATAAGATACTGAGCTGCTGTCATACATGAGGTAAATAAAAGAAGGTCTCCCACTCAAAACACTACATCCAGATGAACAGAATGAACCTTTTGGGATTTACTTACCTGGATGACTGAGCATCCATCAAGACAAGAAAAGGACATGCAGCTAAAGACGTGATAGGAGAACTTAAATAGATCATTCAGAAACAAAGTGCATAGAAAACAGGAAGTTAGCCCAATAAAGTAAACAAGTTTTAAGAGAGTGACTTTGTAGTGTCATGCTGGATGTTTGTGCACACCAAAGTGTGCTATGAAACAAATCTTCACATTCAACATTTTAGAATTGTACAACTTAAATTTTCATATTTTTCTTTGGTGTTAAAGAAAAAAGGAGAATTCAGGTGTGTTGTGAGACATAACTTGCTGTACCTCCTGAATCTGTAGTTTCCCGTCGGCGGTGACGTCATAGGCAGACATGAACCTTTTCTTCAAATTCTGGACACCTTCTTCAGTGACTTTGTCCTGTACAGATTAAAACAAAACATTACAAAGCCAGTACACAGTTTAACTGAAAGGTAGTTACAGTGTGGAATATACAACGGTTCAAAATGTACAGAGTAATAAAAAAAATTATATATGAGATAAATCTATTATGCTATTACATACAGGTTGCTTAAATTACTATATATTTGAGATTCTTAAGAATCAAAGATATTGAACACAATACTTCGATGGCTGAGTCACACTTATTTTAAGCAGTGTCACCATGGATACTTAATCTAAGACTTTTTTTCTCTCTCAAGGTCTGCTTTCTCTACTCCAGGCTGATCCACAGCTTATCCCACAGTTCACTTAATTGGCCTTCCTTTTTACATTCCCATTGTGAAACATAGAATAAAGGTTAAAATCCTTTTGATCACCCCCCTTGAGGTTATCACTACAGGAGATCATCTGCCTTCATCTACCCCTGTCCCTAGCATCCTCCTGTCACACTAACCCTCTGCATGTCCCCCTTCACAACATCTATGAACCCGCTCTGAGGTCTTTCTCTTTCCCACCTGCCTGGCAGCTCCATCTCAAACATCCTCTGTCCAATATATCCACTCTCCCCCCTCTGCACTCTTTTCTTTAATTCTCTCAAGTGTATTTAAACTAGTCCACCTTGAATACCTCTATTCCTTGCAGCTTCACTCTTTCACATGTTTCTCTCATTCACATATTCTGTCTTACTTCAACTTTCATTCTTCTTTTCTCCAGAGCATACCTCCACCTCTCCAGGTTCGACACGCTCCCTATTCAGACTACAGATCGCAATGTTGTCTGGGAACATCATCGCTTACTAAGACTACTGCTTTGATCTCCACTGCCAGTCTGTCTATCACCATGCCAACAAAAAGGGGCTCAGAGCCAATTACTGATCCATCTGCTGGAAACCATCCTCAGGCCCTGTGCAAGCTCGTTGTAATTACTGCCAGACAAACCTGTTGACTCAAGTCAATAAGTAGTCCTGAGACGGCTGACAGCTTTTAGGACAAAATAAGATCTTTTTCAGTTCATTGTCCAGCCATTTGGATTATATAGTACCCTAACAACAATCCAGGAGCTTGTGACTGGGGTGACTAGAGTTCATTAGATGAGTAAGTCTTCTAATCAGTGGAAGGTTGTTGGTTCGATCCCTGGCTGCTCTAGGCTACATGCCAAAGTATCCTTGGCCAAGATACTCAGCCCACAAATTACTCTTCGATGTATTAATTGGAGTGTGTAATTGTTAGATAGAAAGTAATTTGATAGAAAAAAAGTACTTGTATAAATGGGTGTGAACGAGGCATGTTGTATAGAGTGCTTTGAGTCCGCAAGTAGAATAGAGCAGCGCCGTCCATTGAGATTCCCAGTGGACACACTGTGCAGATCTCAATGATGTGCTTTTATCTGGTTGCACTTTTATTTGATGGATTCTTAACTTGCTGTTTGATGCACAACACTTTACTAGAGTTGCATTTAAGAACAAAGAAAACATATTCTAATAGACTGTAAACAAAATTAAATAGAGCATCAAAAGAAAAAGAAAAAGCACTGCAGACTTAGTTTGTTGCATGCTTATCTCAGCTTTTTTCATTTCCTCTGCAGACCAGTTTCTTTCTCTGCCAGATGTCAGATAAGTGTGAAGCAACTGAAGGCAATAATTTTGAGCCACTGAAGTTCTTTTAAAGTATATTTAGCAGCTCATCTTTCAGTTCTTTTTTAACCATGAACCACTCTGTAACTGTAACTATAGAAACCTGTGGATCTAAGGGGCTGAAGTCTGAGTCTCTGCCTCATCCATTGCAGAGTACACACTCTGCAGACTACAAGGTGCCAGCCCCTCTCATTGCAGAAAAAACCATTGCTCTTGAGCATTAGCCTTGTATCAGTCACTCTTTTGCTAAGTACAGATTTAAAAGCAAACATCAACTAAACAAGAACTTAACTTGAAAATCGTGTTTTTAGAACAATACCAACTTGAGCACTGTTTAAATTTTACTGCCACATTAGACTTGCAATGTAGCACATGAAAACTGAGTATGCAACTTGTGGGCAATTCTTGCACAAAATGCACAATTATGTGGCATGATGCACAAAAGAGCAGTGTGTGGCCCAATAGTTTAACAGCAATGAATAGAAAATAATAGAATAACCGTCGAGTGTTTTTGTAGCACAAAAAGAAACAGGCCAAACAATATATGACCTGGGGGGGCATTATGGATGGAAAGCAAACATCAGAGAGACAAAGGGACATGTGGTTGGTGGTCTGTTTGTCCTAGTACTACCCAATTAGTATCCAAGGGAGTTCCACAGATAAACACACATGCAAACACGAACGTGTGCTAATAGATGGGTGCTCATCTGAGTGTCCATTAGGAAGGAGCTGGCTCGTCTTTTTTCAGGACAATAGTACTATAACTTTCCTCGGTAATCATGATGTACCACTAGTGCAAACCCTTGCACAAAACACACCGAAATCATCAGTTTCCACGTAAAGCGCTTTTCCTGACAGTGCCCAGACCTCTTTAATTGAGTTGTGCCTAACATCCTTAAGTCACCACACCCATTTTAGATAGCTCCATAGCTGTTCAGCTGCCCACACGGCACAAAATGCTGTAAATTCTGTGTCTGAATAAAAAAATCTGGAGCAGCTAATTGAAGCTTTTCTTTTCATAAACTGCCTGAAGAGAATTCATGAGCCTAAAAAATAGAAAATACCTACTATTGTGTAACAATTTTAAAATGTTGTGGCAACAGAAATAGAAAAACAATTGACTAAATAGTCTATAAAATGCAGGTCTTCGTGCAAATTTCCACACCAATATGACCACTTCTACTGCTGCTGCAGTGAGATAAAATCATACTACATGAACACAGAACGTGTGTCAGTATCAGATGGTTACACTGCGATAATTTTTAGCATTGTGCTTTATCAGCTGCCCTTGACTGTATTAAACAACTGTCATCTCAATAATCAGAGCCGACTTACCTGTGGACGTAGTCTTTTCATCATGTGACGGAAAAAGTCATCAAGCTCTTTGCCCTCAATGTAGCCATTATCTGCCCAGTTATAAAAAACAAAACAAAACAAAGACAGTCTCAATATCATTAACAGTTAAAAAAAAGTTTGATTTTCTTTCAGACAAATAAAATGAATACCTAGTGGAGAAGTAGCTCTACCACAAGCAAGTTGAGTTCATATTTTTAGCTGTCTTGTGTAACTTCACACTACTGCTTAGTATTCAACACACTCTTTTTTGTATCTAATCTTTTTAGACATGATTAACACAAAGTTCTTACAGGAAATGAGCAACTCACCCAGTCTCTTCTTTTTTTATGTGATTATATGTAGCATACTAATATTTCAACGTCACGAGGTCACCATTCTTTGCCTATCAATGCCAGAAAACAGGACTCCACTGTGTTTTATGTATCTTTATTATCAGAACAATATGAAGACATGAGTGAGTGTCCTTACCATCTGCATCAAAGTGTTGCCATATCTCCAGGAAACCAGCTGCGTCCAGGTCATCAAAGGCAGAGTCCATATTTAATAAAGAAAAGCAGGCTGTGAACTTTACACATGCAGAAAGAACGACGTCTGAGGTGACAAACTATTTTCACACTGTAGCCTGCTTGGTTGACATATGCTTTTTGTGACTAAGCGAAAAACCACACCTCATTTCTGTGTATGTGTGTGTAGGGAGGGAGGGAGAGAGAGAGAGAGCGAGAGAGAGAGAGAGCTAGGGCAAATGCACACAGAAGGAACAGCACTATTGTATTTGCCATCTGGTGGTTGTGTGGCTACACTGCAAAGCTGATCTTCAACTGGAACTCTTACAGCAGATAAAACACAACATGACAAATGTTATAGTCTGTAAAATTATTTTAATCAGTATTAACTGCATGAAGAAATGCCCATCATCAGACTTAGTGGAACATATTTAACCATGTCCAAACAAAACAAGTGATGTATTAAGACAGAAGGAAAGAACCAAAGAACAAAAACACAGTGCAGTGCATTAACAAAGTAAAACCTAAAGTGATTACATTTAATAAATAATTACGTACAAAGAATTCATTTCTACATTTATGAACAAGTGAGAGAAAAACCAACAAATGATCAAGACATCAACCGGCCACTGTTTGCTTTTTAATTTTTATTTTTTTTTATTCCAAATAAGTTACAAACAAATCCCTAGTATAGAAGTGTACTTAGTACCAAAACAATATAGGGTTCGCTGTGGTCACATAGGTGTGTGGCTATATCATATGTAAGTATATTACACGTGCATATGTTACACATACATATATACACACACCTACATGTATGAAAGCACGTATATACATACAGTACAACTCACAGTCACATCATGCAGTCACACACGTAGACACCGAGGTCTAAAAACTTAATGCTACAAGTTCTGTTCATGTTTTTCCCACCAACAGAAATGAAGTGGATACTCAATTTTGGAAGAAACTACAAACTATCTTTCACGCGATGCCACAGATGTACGGATCATTTCCTTGCAGGATATTGCAAAGTAGAGCTTTTTGTGTCTGTTTGTGTTTGTTTTGGGGGTTTTTAGATAGGAGACGAGTCGTTGTTATTTCAAGTCCATGGTTAGCGACAAAGAGCAAAACCTAACCCTAGAAAATAGACATCAGAAGACACCATAATATATGGAAAAGGTGCAACAGTAAGACCTTTGGCCCTGACTTGAATTAGGCTCTTGCACAGTAACATAAATACAAGCCGTGGCCCTTTCACACTGTTTGCGAAGAACCAGTGTTGAGTGTACATATCAAAATGACAGAGCACAGCTTGACTTGCAGAATAAGTAGCTAATGCGATATAAAAAATTTGATTTTACACACTCTGATTTTAAAGAGTGTGATGCTGACATTGTGTCATACCGAGTGACTGCAGAGCTCGAAATAAAGGGTTAAAGTGTTGATGGAGAGATGAGCTGCCCACACATCCTTTGCCACTATCACTGTTTTCTTTACATTTTTCGATTCTGAAGATTATTGACTTCAAAAAGCACCATGTATTTGAGAAACTTTGCAAACTGTATCAGTGTGAAAAGGTCACTGCTTGTTCTCAGAAGAGAGAAATCAGAACAATTTGGCCCGAGACCTGAGCTAACGTGACTCATTCAGATCCTGAAAATGGTATGTACAAAATAGCCCGAAGGTCCACGTGGTCAAAATATTGCTACCTTCAGTTCACTTTCACTTTAGGCACTGCTTGCTTTTTGAATTTAAGCATTATGATTGCCACCTAATGGCTTGAGTTATTATTTTTTTTAAGTTAAATATTTTCCGCCCTGTGTGGAAAGTAAAGCTGAACTAAATTTGGAAGATAATGAGGAAGAAGAGTATCTGAAAGCTGGATTTCCTTCCAGTATCTTGCTTTTACATGAAAGACAAACTGATGAGGTTATTTTCAATTATTTTCTTTTGGAGGAATGTCAATATTACTCAATGAATAACATTAGTCTGTTTGTGGGAGTGAGGAGCCCTCTTTATCTTTAAGAGCAATACAGAGTCTCAACATTTTTACTAAAGGTTTGTTTTCAGGAACACGAAGTAAGAATTTAACTGTTATTAACAAAGAAATATGGCCAAAATGTATACAATCAAACTCTGTATTGCACTTTAGTGGTATCCTCTCCCCTAAAAACAGAAGATAAGATATTTTTCCACAGTGTTTACATACAGAGAACAGTATTATTTAACAGTGCTGAAGCCATACTGATTATCAATAAAGTTAAAGTGTACCACAGTCCTCTCAACAGCACAAACACATCACACTGTCACTCCAGCTCTTGCAGTGAGTATAACTGAGTCCAGGTGGTGTGTTTGCTTTACACTGATTTACAGCTATCGCTCAGTCTTGCAGTGAAGAGTCTGGCTAGTCCACTGTGAGTAACTCAGCCGTACTGTAAGCCAAAGCACATCAAATATAACTGAGTTCTGTCTTTGCTGAGAGTCTCAGCTGACACCTGTATATTCCTGTAAAAAAACTTGAATTGCATAATGGATTCAGGCACCTTTGAAGTCCCCGAAAAGTCATTTGCACATGCTGAAGATCCGTATATACCAAAATCTGTAAAAATATATTGAACTAAACAAAAACACCATTGATTCCTGGTCTGGTTGTATGGGTAAAGTACAGGAATCCTAACGTGAGTGGTATTGTGTGTTTGGTCCTATGAGCTATGGCAACAGACAGTAGAAAGACTAAAGTTAAAGATTTTACACGTACACACATTTTCACAGTCTCTCTGCTTTTTTGTAAAAATGTCATGCATCATTTTTAGTGGTTTGAAAACTTAAGATTTATATTTAGGTTCCAGACATGAGATTTTTACCTGAAGGGAGGGATCAAGAGCATGATCTAGAGAGGAGAGAAGGCTGTCTGTGAGAAGGAAGCTCTTTTGCGACTTAGTAAAGTATTTGGGTTAGGTTAGATAACCAAATAGTTAAAACCCATCAGAAATATTATTAAACATAATTAAGTTGTTTTTTTTATAAACGACTGCAGGTTTTCCTACAAACCAAATATGATTGTTGTACTTTGCAGTCAGACAGGACCTACAGGTACAAGCTCGAACATAAAAGAAACAACAGTTAGGTCTGCAGCCCTGTGGGGCTTCCTTCGGTAAATGTAAATCTGAAGCTTTGTACTCAATTTGTCTTATTTATATCAAAATAAAGTCTTTGTCTGCCTCCTCCCCAGAGTCTGAGGACTTCTTGCCTGCGGCTTTGTCCTTGTCTGAGTTTGCACTTTGGTCCTTGGTCTTGGAGGAGCCGTGATCTTCAGAGTTGGTGCTGAGAGGGCCGGATCGCTGAACACAGTCCAACATTGATCTCACTGGCGGAGATAAAAGGAGAAGAAATAATGAAGTAAGAAAGAGCAGAAAACTTAAAACAATAATAATAGTAACTATTTTAGCTGTTTATCTTTAGTGACTAACCCACAAGGTTATTTTTATTTTTTATTTTTTTTTAATTACTGGAGCCTTGGCTCACTTTACATATTGTTATTATTTTTGAACATTAGGATAATGGAAAAAATAACCATGTTTGCTGCTGTAATAATGATATTTTTAAGTTATAAGACTACGAAAGGAAAGCAAAAATACCATTAAATCAATAAAACATTTTATCTGGCAACCGGCCATTGTGTGACTGTGCAGTTTGAAGAGTAAGATTCAGTACTATAGCATGTGATTGGTTGAGAGGTTATACTTGCCAACTTCCTTCACAGTTATTTTATGGGAAAAAAAACCCCAAAATAAAGCACAAATGAGAGAACAAGCAATGAATTATCAGTTTTTCTGAACTCCGTGGCTCCATGGGGATGAAAGGAGTGGTGTTTCATATGATCTTAATGGAGAGACAATGAAATATTTTAAATATTCTCAACAGCAGCCTTACACTCAGTTAATAATACATAAACTCACTGCTTTCCACAGTTTGAATATTAGCTTTGATCCCGTCTTTGTAGATTCTGAATATTTCAGAAGCCGTACTTTTTATCTACTTTGGAAAAAAAATCTCGCTCCACACTCACACCACTTTCTGAGTGGCAGCCTGTATGACGCATATTGTGATCGTTATGTTGAGACAAAACAACTACTTTTTGCCTCTGAAGTCTTGTAAAATCACGTTTTTTGTACTGGTTGTACTTTGCACTACATTCACCAGCTGATCACGCTGACAACTGTAGTCCTTGGAGCGAGGCCTAGGATCCCACATGAGATACGGAGGGAAGTGCAGTGTTTCAGAGCAGGAGCTGTTGAGGGATCATCATGGGGAACGTGAGGTGTTTGGACAGTAATATGGGCAAGCTCAGTGAGATGACTGAGACCAGGGGGAAGACAGTTTGTAGTCTGACGTGCTGCCGCACTCACGCTTACTGGACCGCAGTGGCTTCAGGCGAACAGGAACTTTAATCTGAGCAGAAGTTAACTTTGCTGATTAAATCTAGTTTGAATTAACACACTGTGTAGATTCCTCCATTCAAAATAAACGTGGCTATGGTGAATGGCTATGGATAATAACTGGATCCTGACTGGCGGTTCACTGGACATGAAACTGAACATTTACATCTAACACCTGTTTCAGCAGTGCTGTCACAGGGACTACATTTCAGCTCCTTTTTATATCATATTTAGATTCAAATTAATGACTTTTTTATGTGACTATTTAACTGAGCTCTTCCTTTAGTGTAACCTTTGTACACAACTACATTATTTCGTTCTGAGATATTGCATTTAATTTACTTTTTTCATATAAAGTTGAATTTACAATCATCATAACTTAATTTATAAGAAAAATAAAGGTAGTCCTGTACAAGTTTCTTGGGATTCAACCAATATTCATGTTTAAAATGAAACTTTTGTCAAAGGTCACTCGAGGATTGGCCAGTGTACCAGGGTTTCAAATACAAACTCTCACATTAATAATAATAATAATAATGTATACGTGTTACATAATAGATAGTAGATCAAAGACAGTGAGAGCACTGTGAGAGTTGTGACCTGAATCTGTCAAATCTGTCATTTTGTAGAAAATACAGCAGCAGCCTCAACGGCATGATAACAAATGCAAAACCGCAGGGGAAGCAAACACTGTGTCAGATCCTGACAGTGAGATCAAACACCCACCAGTCTGTCAAACTTCACAAAGAGATAAAAAAGTAACAGCTGATGCATTTTGTGATTTACCTTCCTGAGTGGTTTTGTTGGTGGATACTCTCTCCTTGTCTTTTTCCGATAGCCCCCTCTTCAGTGTTGGAGGAAGAACTGTGGCTTTATGAGACATGCTGCCACTGCTGGTGGAGTCTGAGCTCTCATCTGCGTCAAGAAAACACAAAACAAGCATGAAAGTATGGCTGCTTAAATGTGGATAGATACCTAGCAAAATAAAACATACATCAAAGATTTTGTTTGGAAAAAATATCACTGCAACAGAAATCAATTCTGCACGAGCACCTCCTCAGACCCAGGACGTTGACAGTACCTATGCTCCTGCTGCTATTCGTGGTCCTCGGCTTCTGCGGGATTGTGGGCCGAGCAGCCAGAGCAGGCTTTGCTCCCTGTGGCACCGGTGGTTTAGGACTTACTGGTCCCCCCGGGGAACTCGAGGACGACGTAGCTCTGAGACGAGGAGCAGGCTCAGGCTTAGTCTCACCGCGAGGTGAGGTCTTCTCTGGAGAAGCCGGGTCGGGTTTGTTAACGGAGCCACTGGAAGACCTGCTTTCTGGAGTGGTGGGCTGAGGCTTGGCTGCTTTACACGTGCAACATTGAAAAAGAAAAATCTGATTATTGTTTTGTTGTGCCGAAAACAACAAAACAATTCTAAATGTTCTCCTCGAAAATTTCAGGTATATCAAAAAGAAAAAAGCTCACCTGTTGTATTGCTGTCAGGTCTGTCAGGGCTGGAAGACTAGAGAAGACCAAAAAAAATAAACAGTGGATCACTACCCAAAACAGCCGAATGGTTTTAAATAAGGTCATCCTATAATTTTTCCGTTTCAACCATACACACACCAGGAAGCCAACCAGAACCAGCGTGCAGCAGGAGAAGCATTAGTGCTGCTGATACAATGCTGCAAATACCACAAACCTCTCGGTTTTAGTTTAATCCCTGGTGTTGCCACACTAATTCTTCCCCCTTTCCATCAAAATACATTTGTTTTCCTCTTTTAACCTTTTCTATTTTTAACACACACCAGGGGAAATAAATATGTCAGAGTGGAGAAAGTAGAAGGACGTGTGGGAAAAGAGAGCACTTGTACAGCTGTCGAGTCATGACAGAAAACAAACAAAACATCAGCCTTCTTTTTCTTTTTCATCTTCATTTTGTCATTTTGTTTGATTTTATGCTTCCGTCACTTCAAATTTGCACTTGTTTCCATTCCTGCTATTCTCACCTTGCCCTCTGGCAGAGAGCGGCTTGTTTGCGTTTTTATGTCAACATGTTGTCAGGTGCCGTGACTCGCCTGAGGTCATCGGGGTCCTTGCATGCCTGTGATTTTCGATGCTTCTTATTTTACACATCCTCCCAGCGGGGAAGTCACACTTAGTGACTGTTGAATAAAGGAGCTTTGACAAGTGGAAGCTCATAACCAAGAGTGCTTTGACTCCAAATATGCTCTTTTTTTAAAAAAAACTACCACTAGCAAGGGTGTACTGGGATATCTTTCATTGACTGTTCAGGATCCCGTGAACGTATTAAAACTACATTTTACTATATCTTGTATTTCTGTTTATCTGCTAACTCGACTTGTTTTTTGTGTTTATAAACTTCTTAAATAACACAATATTTAAAAAAACACAAAAAAATAAATAAACTGCTTTATTATTTCCATAAGCTAAAAACAACCCACCTGCATACCAAAACTGATCCCACGTAGGGCCCAACCCAACTACAGAGCAATAATGAGCTACAAGGACAAGTTTACAGTAAAAAAAAAACATTCTCACTGCTCAGTTATGAAAACTGTGCTTTGACAAGAACTGAGGATATACACCAAGAGGAAGGAGAATAAAAAGCTGTGAAAATGGCCCAGGCGAGACAAATAGAAAATCCACTAAATTAAGTGTGACGGGGCAGGAAAGTGCTATTTAAAAAAACAATCTTCTGTTTCTGGGTCACTTATTAAGTATCTTTAGCTCAACTTCAGAGACTGGGCTTGGACCCAGGGTGAAGTGAGGCGAAATGAGTGTCAGGGGTGAGGGTGAGCATGTGAACCGAAGGCCTTTCTAATCCAAATACAGAAAAAAAAATTAAACGTGTGTGCAAATATATATGGTTTATTACACATCTGGCAGAGACAATGACTTTAATTCCTGTGTAAATATATTTTAACACATTTTGAAACCTGTGTGCTTCTCTACCCATTTAAAAAGCCCAAAAATGTGAGTCAACTTTAAACCGCTTCATTAGCGGCTAAGCTGGCTGCAGGTCCGAGAGCACACTATTCACTATACGAGTACTGAGCAATAACATTAAAAACTTAGTATTTGATGTTAATCTAAATTATTGCTGTGGTCCCCATATTGTGTTGCTCTGTGTTGCCTTTGCTTTTCTCTCTCTCTCTCTCTCTCTCTCTCTCTGTATGTCTCAACAGGTGATCCAGTGGATTCTGTTATTTATTTATTTATTTTTATTTATTTATTAATTTTTATTTTATTATATGTCCTGTTCCTCATCCCCTCTGTCTTTTCTCTCTCTCCCTCCCTCCCTTTCTTTCTCTCTCTCTCCGTTTCCCTTCCCTTAATAATGTCTGTCCCTAAATGTCAACTAAAAAATAAAGTGAACAAATAAAGCCAATCAAATGGATCAATACAGCAAGACCATGATGGTCAATTTGGTGAAATAAATCCGTTGGGCATCTTTCATGGCCTTCAGATAATACTTCTGATCACGAATGAGCCAAAACGGGACAAGACAAAAAAAAGAAAAAAAAAGAAAGTTTTTGGATCTGTGAAACTCACTCCGTCTTGAGTCTTTGTCTTTACCTTTGAAAATGACCCATTACACATATTAGCTCTGCCCCATTTTCATTTGCATACGTATTTACTTGTTCTTTGTTTTTGGTTGAAATGGCATCACTTTACCTTGTATGCTCTCCTTTCATGCTTGGCCTTCATCTCTGCTAGGAGGCCGCTGCCCATCATCTGCACACCAGGATACCGCTTGCCTCCCTGAGGACTTCCCCTACCATCTGAACCCTCCCACGGTTCGTCCATGGAGTCTGGTGTCCTCAGCTCCTCTGAGCGGTCTGAGCTGCTGCTGTAGTCCGTGTGCTGCGAGCGACTGGAGGCGTCTCTGTGATGGAGACAAAAATATTTTCAGAAAGCTGGGTGTAGTTACAGAGGTATATGAAAAAAAATAACTCCGCTTTTGTCCTCATCTTCACCTCGACTTGGGCTCAGGTGCTGGGCTCTTAATGGCCACCTTCGGTGAGGAAGGTTCTTCTGGGATGACAGATGCCTGTGCAGAGGCTGATGGACCTGAGGATGTTAGAGTGGCCTGGACTTTCTCAGACTTATCCAGTTTATCCGATTTATCCGATTTAGAGGATCGTTTGATGAGATTTAGAAATCCTCCTTTCTTTTTCTTCTCGCCATCTTGAGATTCTGAACTCTTCAGGGAGCGCCTGAGAAAAGACGCGACAGACAAAGGGACACATGGGAGAAAGACTTAATAAGACCAAAGAGACGAGTATTATAAATGACCAGGGGAAGCCCACATTAATTTATGTATTCAGTGGATTAAAAAATAAAGAGACAAGAGTACAGTCCTTACTTGGAATCCATCTTAGTGACTTTTTTAGAGAAGAACTCATCTACACCCTCATCCACCCTTCCCATGAGGCCATTCTGTTCCCCATCTTGAGATGGAGTGCTGCTGATTTGCTGAAAGAAAAAAAGATTTTCTGAAAAATCTGACAAAAAGCACTTTTTCCACAAATGCCACGGGACTTAGACTGGACTATATCTCAAGAGGAGGTCTTTTATGTTTAATCTTATCTCGAGACAAATGTACGTTCACTAATGTCTTGAAGTAAACTTGAGAAACCCATCTTGACCACTCACAGGTACTTTGCTGGAATGTGTCTTTTTGTTCCTCCGAGGTCGGAGTTTGGTGAAGTGATGCAGCTTTTTTTCTTCCTCAGATGGAAGCTCCACCATCACGCCTGTGGGACACGGCTCCAGTTTGGGCAGCACCATAGACGGAGTAGAGGGAGTGTGAGATGAAGTTGAAGTGTCTTCCATGTGGACCGGGACATCTTCTAGGGCTTTGTCTAGGTCAAACTCCATCTCTGTAGGTTTGTAATCAAATACAGAGAAATAAAAAATAAAAACCCATCAAGTCAACTTCTTATAAAGGTTATTATATTTAACTAAAACTCCAAACTAAAAAAACTAAAATTAAATAAAAAAAAACTAAATTAAATATATAAAAAAAACTAGATATGAAAAAAGATTTTAAATTAAAAACTAGACTTGAAAAGTTGACACCATGAAATGATTTTGGAAACCTGGAAAATTACCATAAAAAAAGGACAAAGAAGAAAGAAAGTTAACATAACTTAACTGATTGGACATATGGTATATGTCCTCCAAGCAATAAAAGAATACAACTAAACAAAACACTGAATCTAATACAAATTTAACTAAAACTAAACATTTTCACTAAAACTAAACAAGCTCCAGAAAGTAAAAATCACAAAAAAATAACAAAGCCAACTGAAACCTAATTAGAAAACATGAAACTATAACCATTCTGCTCCATATTCTGCCTAAAATGGGAAGACAGCATGATAATTAAATTTGTGAGAAACACAAAATACTCACCGAAGGCACGAGACACTGGTCGCAGCATCCTGCTGTGGATGCTCTTCCTCTTGGATTTAGGAGTCATCTGCAGGAGGAAAAGTTATATTTGTAGCAACTGTGAACAAAAATGAAAACCTTATTTTCTATAAGTGACGAGTGGATGAGTGCTGAAAAATAAAAAACAAATCAAAACAAAACATGTAAGCAACAACTGTGTGCAAGTACAAAAAGAGTGAACAAAAGAACAAACAGCATATCTGTCACAGCGCAACACAACTGAGCCGTTAACATAACATAGGCTCGAAATGTTTCTATTCTATTTTCACCGGCATTTTCCACATCTTCTATTTATAATTCCTGAAGTTTGTGTTAAGGTTGGAACTCAAAAGCAGATATTTTAGCTTCCTGTGTTTAACCGTCTAGCTTATGAAGAGATTAAAATTCATATTGGGCAGAACTGAGTTCAGCTTTTTGCTGCAACCCTCCACAACAAGCCCAGTTTCTTATGTGGCCCCTTAATAAAATTCATTAAGTAGTGCCATAAGACGACATCAGATCTCTAATAGCCAAGTGTTAATATTTAACACATTTTAAAGAAAACAATAATAATGATGTAGGCCAGTTTTCTTCAGACTCAGAGCTCATACTCTTAGGTAACAAACCAAAGTATCAGCTGGTTAATCTGCCATTCTCTAGAAGGCTAAAGGGGTTAAAGTCACACCACTGAATTCATTTAACTTCTGGAATGTTATCTTTATTATTTATCCTTAAACACAGTGGCAGGATAAGAGAAGCTCTACTGCTTCTTTTTAATGAAACACACTTCATACACCAAACTGTAAAAGACCCTAGTGAGGACTGTATAGCAGGCATGCACAGGGGCAAGTGAGGGAAAAGGAAAAGTACAGTGAGAGCAAAGAAAAGTGGACAGAAACTAAAATAGAGTGAGGCAGTCCACTATTACTTACACTGGTGCAGCACAGAATCTCCATGGAGCAAAGGAGGAAAAGAGAAGAAGGCAAAGAGGAAAAGATTGAAGAGAAAGAAAGACAACACAGAGTAAGGCCTAATGAAGAACAACCGAGGAAAATGAAAGAAATTAAAGGAGGAAGGAGAGGGAAAGAAGATTTTTAAAAAAGAAGAAGAAGAAAAATATGGGGATAACTAAGAAACCAGAGGAAGACACAGAGGACAGAAAGACATGTTGCTTTTTCCCCCCACAGCAGACTGCACCAACACGTTTACGCTAGATGATTACAGTGATCATCTTTGTTCTGACAACAGAAAAACCGAACACTGCTAAATATTTCACCTCTTAACTCAAGGCCTATAAAGGGCTGTTTTCACTCTGTTCCACCTTGACTGGGAGAAAAAACATAAATTGCACTGTTAGTAGTGAGCGCTTTGCTAGTTTTGTAGCCTTTCTACACTATTTACTATTTACCTGCATTAAAAAAAAGCCAATAGCAGCCGACAGTGCTGTTTTTCAGTCTGTGCTAGAATTGATGATGGTAAACGTAGAGATGTCAAGAGCGACTATTTTAGGTAGAGGTTAAATTTAAGGCAGGTGTATTTGTGAGCTATAGCGAACTGTGAGCAATAACCACTTTGCTTCGGTAGGTCAGCTGTTAATTCTAATCAGACAGCTCCACATGCACCCACCCTCACATGCTGCCCACCATAACCTACCATACATGTTTCCAAATCCTCAAGCCTCTCAGCCTCCAGTATCTCGGCCGATGCCCGTTTTGGAATCTTTTCCTCTGGAACATCCAGGTCCACCGACTCCTGCTGCACCAAGGGGCGACCTCGACGTACCAGATGGTCCGCCTGAGACGACCGGTGAGAAGAAAAACAATTAGATAGTGTGCAAGAGAGACATGAGATGTAAAGAGGAGAGGGGAAGCTGTTGGAAGGCAAGCAAACAGAAGGAGTGAAGAGTTGGGACATGAAGAAGTTGACAGGGGAAAAAATGCTAAATAATTTCAAATCAACATTTACTTTTCCTCCTCTGGCTGTTGATGCTAATCTTACCAGCACGTGTTGTGACGTGGAGAGAGTCTCCAAAATCTCATCAACGATGCGATCGGACAGAAAGGACGCTAGACTCAGTTTCACCTCACTGCCATAGAGAAGTGGGGGAAGGGGGGGGGGGGGGGGGGGGCAAAAAAAAGGGGGGGGGGGGGGGGGGGGGGCCCGGGGGGTTT
>VURO01028082.1:21376-36497 GCA_015108175.1 Pelvicachromis taeniatus
ACACCCCCCAAACACAAAAAAACCCCCCCCCCCCCCCCCCCACCCCCCGGGGGGGGGGGGGGGGCGGTCCCCCCGGGGGGGGGGGGGGGGGGGGGGGGGGGGGGGGGGGGGGGGCAGGCAACAAATAGTGTGAGGGGAGCTGTAAGGTCACAGCGGACTTGAATGCTGGCACAACTACGCAGCCTCCAAACACACCTGATCTTGTTGATAATATCCACCCCAGACTGCTCCAGGAGGGTTTTGCTAACAAAGCTTTTAGGTACAACCATCCTAGCTGAGCTGGCCTTCATCAGCTCTACTCGAAGATTACTCTTCTTCATCACATGAGGACACAGAGACTCTGCTGCATCCATCATGGACTCCAACAGCGTCTAAAGAGACAGTACGGAGGAAAAGGATGTGACGATGAATCTGATTAAACCCCAGCATGAATGGCTGTCGTACTGTCGACCTCATGATCCTACATTTAAAATGGATTTTCACAGATATGATTCGGTGTGTATTACACTTATATTTGGTAATATAAAAATTTATTTTTTATTTTATTTAGAAATATAAAGTCCACGATAAACTGTGTGAGATCAAATCAAATAAAATGTGACACTTTTTTTTCCCCCCTCCTTTATTTCCACTAGTTTTGCAAACATCTCTACGTTTGTGTTAATAAGACTAATCTATGAAAGTTACAGCCCTACCTGCAGCTGTTGGTCCATGACAGCAGTCACCTCCCCGGCCATAGACTCCAGTTTCTCCTGAATCGGGCCTACTGAAGAACTGTTCACCTCCTCTCTGGAAGCTGATCCGAGGTGGTAGAGGTTGGGAAGTAGCTAAAAACACGACAGGAAGGCACACAAGGAAAGGATAAACATGGGCATTTCAATATGGCCGAATCCATTTTTGCTCTAAATTTTTAAAAATAAACTTCTCTATATTCCTGCAATAGTATAAACTATCCACTCTGTGTTACTAAATTCATTATAGAGCTCTAAAGTCAAGTGGAACATGTAGAATATAATAAATCACTGACAGTAAGATAGAGTTTGCATATGTGGGTCAATATATTAGTACAAGAGAACTATGTTTCCTAATGCATGACACCGATCGTGCATAACACTGATGACATGAAGTGGATAGCACTTATTATCACTCCGTCATGGCACCTGTTACTGGGTGGGCTATATTAGTGAGCAGGTGGACTTTTTGTCTCTTTAAAGTTGATGTATTAGGAACAGGAAAAATGGGCAAGCTTAAAAATTAGAGCAAGTTTGATGAGGGCAAAACTGTGATGACTAGACGACTGGGTCAGAGCTCAGAAGCTGCAGCTCAAGTTTTCTGCATTTTGCTTGATGGTTGTGTGTTTTGTGGTGACTGTACAACAAATTGCCCCTTTGGTGATAATAAAGAATCCTTGACCCCTCTCCTCACCGTTTTTGAATTCCTGGCATCTTTGATGAGGCTCTCGGCTGACCTGACATCCTCCAAGATGGCATCCATCTCCGAGTTCCTCAGAGAGTTCAGGTGGTCCTGGACTTTAACACAAATCCTGTCAATCATCTGGAAAACAAAAACAACAAGTGATGATTGTTTTTGTGTGTCTTACAACATGTAAAATGCTCAGCAGAGGAGTTTCCAGAGTCAATTTAGTGTAACTTGGTGTATTGATATAACACTGAGTGTCTTTGCCCCAATACATTTAATATTAAATAGTAACTCAATTTCAGAGGGTCTTGCTCACAAGTGAAGGAAGAGTAAAGAAGGAGATTGACAGATGGATTGTCATGGCGTCAGGAGTGATGCAGACATTGTACCGGTCCATTGTGGTGAAGAGAGAGCACTAAGCCTGAAAGTGAAGCTCTCAATTTATTGGCCTATCTACGTTCTTACCCTCACCTGTGGTCACAAGCTTTGGATAGAGAATGGAGGAATGAGACTGGGGATTGGTCTCCCTGGAAGAGCTGAAGGAGGTGCTTAGCGAGAGAGAGGTCTGAGGGTCTGCTTCTCCCACGACCCAGACCCAGACAAAAAATAAATAAATAAAAATAGGAGCAAAATATTTCCAACAGAGGACGGAGACAAACAGCACTGTCCACATTGGACAAAAGTACCGAGATGAAAAACTCAAATCCAACAGAGTCAAGCTTACAAGTATTCTGAAAAAATACAAAATCCTCTGTGTCACAAAGAAAATTAAAAACACTGAGTGATACATAACAAAAGGTTTTCCAGCTGTTATACTTACATAATCAAGACCTTTTTTCAAGAGGGCTACGGTGTGATTCGCGATTTTGTCAGTTCAGTGTTTTTGTACAGCTATGTCTAGTTTATTTGTTTTTTTGGTCAAAATAAAACAGATTCCTGTGTATATGAAGTTAACAATAATCGCCATCTCCATTCATTTACAGACCTGCTGTGTTGTTGTGGTCACGATGCCCTGCTGTAGCCGATAAGCCTGTTCCTGAAGATATTTTCTTGTTTCGTGGTTCCTGTACAAATAAGTTTCAATCTATGGAAGAAAAACAAAGCCGATGTCATGATAATAAAGTTAAAATAAAAGATTATAATTAAAATCAGTGTCAGTTTATTCAGTATGACTTTAAGTGATGCCATTATATTCAGTATGTTTTAAAGACTAAAAGTCTCTAAAAGACTGCCAGAGGCAGTTGTTCATGTACCTTTAGTAAGGCATCCTCAGTTTTCTCAGGGCTCGCCTTTAAAGCCTGGGAGGCGTCGATGATGGGGAGGGGCATGAAGCGAATGGTGAAGTTCCTAATGGATTAAAAAAAATGAACGAAAAACAAAATAAAGAACAAGCAAAGTGATGCATTTAGAGACACACTGTGCAGTGCAGCAGAGAAGCTGGTACTCCTGAGTAGGTCACTAATCTTTAAGTGAGAAATGTGACAAACATTACTTACATTCACATTAAGATTGGAGAGATGAAGGGATGGGCAGGTAAGGCAGAAAAACAAAGACTAAAAGACAGATATACACTACCAGTCAGAAGTTTGGACACACCTTCTCATTTAATGGTTTTTCTTTATTTTGTACTACTTTCTACATTGTAAATACAAACTGAAGACATCAAATATATGAAGCAAGATATATGGACTTTGGTAGTAAAGAAAAAAATGGATAAATAACTCTAAATATGTTTTATATTATAAGATTCTTCAAAGTAGCCACCCTTTGCTTTGTTGACAGTGCTGCAAACCCTTGGCCTTGTTTCAATGAGCTTCATGATGTAGTCACATGAAATGGTTTCACAGCTGTGCCTTGTCAGGGTTCATTTGTGGTATTGCTTCCCTTCTTAATGGAGTTGGGAGCATCAGTATTGTACAGAAGTCAGGTTGGTACCCAGTCCTATTTGGCAAATGTTAGAATTCATATTATGCCAAAAACCAATCAGCTAAGTAACAACAGTCCATCATTAGTTTAAGAACTGATGGTCGGTCAGTCAGTCTGGAAAATTGCAAAATCCTTGAATGTGTCCCCAAGTTCAGTCACACAAACGATCAAGCGTTATGACGAAACTGGTTCACATGAGGACCAAAGGAAGACCAAGAGTCACCTCTGCTGCTGAGGATGAATCATCCGAGTCACCAGCTTCAGAAACTGGAAGTTAACAGCACCTCAGATTAGAGCCCAGATAAATGCCACACAGAGTTACAGTAGCAGACACATCTCTACATAAAGATGTTTCGTTCTAGTTGCCGTGTCTTTGTGCAACACAGAAAAGGTGAACGTGCATAGTTCCCACCAATGGTGTGATTGGAGGAGGAGTTGTGATGGTGTGGGAGTGCTTTGCTGGTGACACTGTTTGGGATTTATTCAAAACTAAAAGTGCACTGAACCAGCATGGCTACCATAGCATCCTGCAGCAACATGCAATCCAATCCAGTTTGCATTTAGTTCGACAATCATTTATTTTTCAACAGGACAAAGATCCCAAACACACATCCAAGCTGTTTAAGGCCTATTTGACCAAGAAGGAGAGTGATGGAGTGCTGCTCCAGATGGCCTGGCCTCCACAGTCACCTGACTTAAACCCAGTCGAGATGGTTTGGGACGAGATGGACCGCAGAGTGAAGGCAAATGGGCCAACAAGTGCTCAGCATCTGGGAACTCTTTCAAGACTGTTGGAAAACCATTTCAGGTGACGACCTCATGAAGCTCATCGAGAGAATGCCAAGAGTGTGAAAAGCAGTGATCAAAGCAAAAAACATATTTTGAGTTATTTCACACTTTTCGTTTAATACATAATTTCACATGAGTTCATCCATCGTTTTAATGCCTTCAGTGAGAATCTACAATGTAAATAGTCATGAAAATAAAGAAAAAACATTAAATGAGAAGCTGTGTCCAAACCTTTGACTGGTAGTGTATAAACCTGTTGCAATATGAAGGTAAAGGAAAGGCATTAGATTAGTTTTTAAGCTGAAAGGCTGAATGAATCATTGTTATTTAGATGTGGTGTCAACTCAGATCCCACTGAATCATCATCTGTGTGCTCTCCTGCCTCACATATATCACTGAGACCTGTGGATAGCTTTTATATGCTGGGGATTATGGGAAACTTTGAATACTCCAACTGTCTATTATATTGGAGTATTGAATATCTGAAAGAATGCATGGCACTCAAGGGAAAACGGGGAATTTGAGCAAAGGAAACAAAGGCACGCACTGCTGCATTGCTGAACCAAAAGGAGATCAGAAACATGAAATTGTTTTTTCAATAATACAACAGAGAGACTCGGAGGGGAAATGAAGATATGTGCTGCTAGAAGAATATGATAAAGAGAGAGGAGATGAAAAAGAGGAAAGAGGTGGATGTAGCTACACATCCCAGAAGCCAATTTATTCAGACACACCTATCACTTCACAAGCACAAACATCCAAATCCATAATCGAATGCATGACAGACAAAATCTAATTTGTCTAGCTTTGACTTCTACTTTTTTGTGTCTTAATCTATCAAGCGCTGTGCCTCTCTTTCCCCCAGCACACTTTCATGTCATTGTGTCTCTGTAGTATTCCCTGCATGTGTCACTCTCTCCTCTCTGTGCCTTCCTTCCTCTTATCTTCCCTTCCTGTCTAAACAAACCTCAGATTTTTCTTCTGCTCTGCACAAAGAAAAAAAAAAACCCCATCTGGGCTACCAAAGTTAACTACACATTAATTCCTTCACAAATTTTCATGTTATATACAAAAGCATGTACACTGTAAAAACAAAAAAGAAAGAAAGAAAAAAAAAGGCACTACAGAAGCACTTTACATTTACAGATCTAATTTTGAACAGATAAACCACACACTCAAATATACAAGCATGGACGCCATTACTTACTTTTCCAGAGCGGCTGCTACATCCTGCAGACCCTGAGGGCTGGTGTTGTTCTTATCCCAGATCACAGTCCTGCTCGAAACAAGCACACAGTATGACACCAACAGAGGAAGCCATTAATTCTCAGAGATGATTTACAAGATTTTACTTGCCATCTTCTGATGACCCAAAGGCATTATAGAACGTTTATAGGGATTTTATAAAGAAAACAAAATTTAACCACAGATTGGCAAAATCTGTGTCAAAACCATATACAGGAGTATAAGATATGGATTGTTGAATATACATACTGTACAATAAATTCATATATTATTACAATATTGTAAATATTGTGGTCTTCTTTAAATTATTGCATTGTTAATACACCAGTAATTACATAGGTTTATGAACCCTAGAACTCCTCTGTCGGGTGATTTTCACCCACGCGGGGAAATCACGTAGTCAAATAAAAAAAATAAATAAATAATAGTCATCTGATCATTTTTCCCCCATCAAAAAACATCATTGATCCAGGGAGCTCGTGCCTCCAAGTTTTACATGTGCCAGGAATGGGTGGCCCTAGGCGTGAGGACATTCCCAGTTCCATTGTTCTTTTTAGTTTTTTAAAGGAATTTTTTTTGTTAACAAATCCCTCATTTTTTCACAAAATTTAGATCCTTTTGATGGGGTACCCCCACGATACCTTTATTCATTTTATGAGACACTGAATACGGAGAAATAAGAGAAAAGTACGTATGTTTTATCAGGTGTATTATGTTACTGATGGCGTTACAAAACTGCGCATTAGTTTTCTAGGGCTGATGTGGCTCAATCCATCTATATCTTTATTACGAGATGTTACTAGATTAGCTTTGCATAAATAACAGTTTGCTTGTTTTTATACTGGAACTCTTAGAAGCCCCTCAGCTTTCTTTTTAAAACGTGACAACCATGTGACACAGTCTGTGACCCCTGCACAGCTACCTGAGTTTGGAGTTGATCTGTAATGCCTTGGCCAGCATCTTGGCCCCCATGTCACCCATTGCATTCCCGCTGATGTCAAGCCTTGTGAGCGTGGAGTTACTGCCCAAAGCATTGAGAACGATGGTGAGATCACTCTTGAGCCTGGAGTCTGCTAGAGACAGAGAGGTGAGGGGCTGGAAAGGGCAAGATTTAACAGGGACAAAAGGTGTGTGTGGGGGGCAGGGACAAGAGAGGGTAAAGGTGATTAGAATGGGTACATATTAAGAACATATAGGGATAAATGCAGTCAAAATGAGTAATGCAGGACAGTAAACATTTCAACATGTGTGGCCCTCAAGTAGCATTTCATGTATTTTGGCACTGCTGGAAAGCATTCAAAAGGAACTCCCTTGATTTTGGCAGAGCCAACCTGTAAAGCTTTCCTCAGCTTAGTCACTGTCACAATGAATAACTTGCTTCCATTTACTACAGTTAAATTAATCATGTTTCCATCAACCCACCCATTGATCTTTGCCATAAAGAAAATGCGATAATGAAGCTGGAAATGGCAGCAACTTTACAAAACTCTCAACATTTTTCATAAACAAGAAAAACTACAAAAAATAAAAATAAAAAATCCAACCTGAAAACAGCAAACTTCATTTCTCCCTACAGTTTCAGCTAATCTTAATTTTCAAAATAATAAATGTAGAGGCCATATTGTGTAAAAATAGTAACTAGGAAGTGTACTGGATACCCTTTCTTTTTGACTGAATATGCAACTGTAGTCATCAAGGTCCTGTATGCATGCTCATTCCATGAGCTGTAACACAAATACAAGAGACCTATTGTTGGATGAGAACGGTTTCATTATTTCTTTTAATAACTGATCTTGGCAATGAAATTAACACGTCTCGTGGTTTCCTGTGTTTGGAACGAGCCCTAAATATAAAGAGCTTTAAACACAGCAAACTAACAGTTAAGCGCTCGAAAAGCAAACAGGGGCGGCCCAGCAAAGGTTGTTTGTTCTGACATGAAGGATTTCCTTTTAACAAAACTCAGAAGGCATAGTCATGGGATAAATTTAGAGATAATGACTATAAATTGCAGTATGTGTGGTGATGACCGTGTGTGAAAGGCCAGTGTCTACACGGTTATTCAAGCAGAGGATTACTTGATTAGAGCTTCTCTGGGGAAGCACAGAATTAATTATAACCTTCATGCGCTCTTGTTTCACTAAAAACATTTAATAAAAACAAAAAATATAAATAGAGAACTTTATACTGGAATAGCCACAGCAGAAAATTCTTGCTTAACTTCTGTAAATACAAAACAAGATCAAAATCACAGCGTTTCCGCAAATAAAAACGGGCTTAAACACGTTCTCTGATCACAAAAGAAAGCAGGGCACAGTTAAGATCCAAGTGCACCAATAAATGCAGGCAAAGGGAAGTACATAATGACAGTATCAGTATGCTGTGCTTACAAAAGTAATTACCAGTGCTATCCCTTTCTACGCTTGAAAAAACAACAAGGAAAAAAAAAAGAGAATTCGAGAGATTGAAGCCTAAGACACGCAATAGCAATATAGTTCATCAATAAATTGGTGAACTGTGTTAACGATGAAACTGAAAAACTCCACAATATATTGTTAATAGTTTTGTGAGGTTTTCTTTTTGTTGAGTAAGACAACAGGCATTTCCCTGATTTTGTACCCATAATTAAAAATTAAGCTAGGCAGCTTTTGGATATTTACCATATAAATTCTTTTAGTGACATATTTATACTATGCTTGCATGACCAGCTGAAAATTTGCAGTGTACAATAATAAGGTTTAGTGAAAAAATGAAAAAATTGAAATTTCTCTGCTTCAACAACAGAGACTCTGGAATTTGGAGAGATTTGAGACCAACTTGCATGACGTCTTCGCTGAACTGTTTCTTGACTGATCAGTGTTGCAAAACATAACCCTCACTGGTGAGGTCAGTGGTCAGCTGTAGCGCAGCTGGCGGAGATTCAGTGACTTGCTTTAGCCGCCGGCTTCCTTTCTGAGATATCTGTATTTAAGATGTTCCCTGTTGTCACATGGTTGCTGACCACACAGTGAGGAAAAACTCACCGACTCCTCTTCCTGAATCAGGTGAACCAGGCTGTCCAACACAGGCGCGAGATTTCTAAGTAGAAGGAAGAAAAAGTATACAAAAAAAATTATTTTTTTCATTTGGTATAAAACCCCTTACATATGTGGTCGTACACCTTCACACATACTAATAAGCAGTAGACAAACAGTCGCTAAGAGGAGAAGCCAGACTTCAATGATTAGTGCTGGAGCTTTTAAACTCAACCCTTGTTTTATTCCCCAAGTCGGGTTATACAACAAAACTCAATCTCAGCCTTCCCGTTGACTTCAGCGCCAGCTCCAAGCTATGCACACCAGCTCAACACCATCTCCTCCTTTGTTGCATCCTTACTTGGATTTGATGTTGTTGAAGTTCTTGCCCAGAGACAGGTGTCTGATAGACCGGTTCTTGGCCAACCAAACAAGCAGAGTGGACAACTCTGAGTCTAACCCTGAAAATAAAAGTTTTATGTTGTACTGTAATAAGCTTCTGCTTTCAGTTTAGTAAATACTGATTACAATAAGCATGATCATCGGCATCTCACCGTTGTCAGAGATATCCAGGCTGGAGATGTTTGGGATCTCAGCAATACAACCTTCAAGGATCTGAGATCCCCCAGAGCGCAGCTGAAAGCACAGGAAAACAAACCGTGTTAATATGTCCATTTCACTGCCAAGCCTCTGTTCAAATAAGAAATTTCACAAATAAATCCTGCACTGTGTAACTGGAAAATAGGAACACAATAGGTCACAGTACTTCCACAAAGGCTAACTATAGATTCAAGTAAACAACAAAAATGTAAGCTTCTGTCCACCTCCTACAATATGCTTTATTGCAAAATGTAAAACATATGCAAAGTAACACAAATCCAGTTAAGAAGTATGCGCAACTATGACTTATTGATACAATTGCACAATCTTTAAAATAGCTGCACAGCAAAAAAAAGCCAGCAAAAAAAAGAGCAAGAGAGAGAGAGTGAGCGAGAGCAAGAGACGCGTACATAAAATAAGGAAGAATGACGTGTTCAGTATTAAGAGTGAGCACATTAGTACTTACACAATGGCCAAGCTTACAGAAGCATTAGAGGGAGAGAACAGCATGTCAAAAGCAAGCCAGCAATTACCAACAACAAAACACACAGATGCTTAATGACCATTCTTCTGGCCACACACTCACTCATCAAAGACACGCATTTGCACATGCAACACACTCAGCGGGCAGTCCTTATTTTGCATGCTGCGAACGCACTCAGACAACAGATTCTGTCCGCCTCCAACAAATGGTTCATTAAAGCATCAAAAATGGGAGCTTGCGTCATTTCCCCCCAAAGCTTTGGTTTGGGAAGATTTCTGTGGGAATCTGGATTCAGATTTTCCTGGGGAATTTGTTATGAGTTATCTTTAGCAATCGAGATAAATCTGCAGAAAGCTGTCATTTCTCTTTTTTGAGCAGGGGAAGGTAAAGGAGGGGAGCTGGTGTGTGTGTGTGTGTGTTATGGGAGAGCAATTACAGCGGGAAACTGACCCCACATCCCAAATCCCTAACTCAAACTTCACCCTTCCCACTCTCCACCTTTTATCCCTCCCTGTTGTCTGCCAAGTATTCCATTATGGAGAGTCTTTGCAGCATCACTGGTCTGTCAAAGGGTTTTTGAGTGGATCCTTAAATCTACGCATTGGACGAGTATCATCTTATAGAATAGAATAAACCTTTATTATCCCATGAATTAGAAATTTAGGTTACACAGCTCTTATAGCAAGGGGAATATAAAATATAGAAGGGAGATACAAAGTGGTCCCATATACATAAGCAACTGAATTTCCTATATACAGATACAGAGATATGTATAAAAACTATGTAAAACTATAGCGCAACAAAAAGCACTCTCAAACTTTAGCTTGAAAGCGCACTTGGAGAAACAATAGTACTGCTAAAAATGACTCGTCTCATTGGTTAGTAAATAAATGGTTATTTAAATCATAAAAATATTATTTTTGCAAATGTGCCATGAAAGTTCCCAGTTGCCTACTTGCTTGCGCATACTGCACTCTGTGTCTTACCTCGCAGCAGCTGAGGTCTAGAGAGACATCCTTCACACTTGGGTTACTGGCCAGACCAAGCAGGAGCGCTCTACAGCAATGACATTATATCCAGTTAAAAATAGATATTTATAATTCAAAACATGAAAAATGAAATAATTTTATAAGCAAGGAGAAACTAGACCAGAGGGCCTTCATTCAAATTCTATATTTGTTTCTGTTTGTACTGAGTCAGAATTAAGTAATACTACTTTCAGTGAACACATTAAACTCAGCGTTTGTCATTATAGGCTGACGAGACAAGCTGCATTGAAATGTTGGTATCTATCCTTCAAAATGGGCACTGAGAATTACGAAGGAGGCCCTCAGACACATTAACAGTGAATGAATTGCTGTCTCACTTGAGAGCCTCTGGTGGCAGCTTGGTTCCTGACACATTGATGGAGGTGAGAGACGCGGCACTGCTGAAGAAATGCTTAAAGGAGGGGGGCACCTCTTTGCCTTTCCTACAGAAACAAAAAAAGAACAAGAATGATATAATGACACTACATAGAGACTTTTCCCTTGCTTCCAGTAATGCAGAAAACATTCATGACAACATTAAGATTTTACTACTCTTGCCACATACTAAAAGCTCATGACCCACTTTATCTGTTGTTTAAGATAAGGAGCTGTAGCCCTACCAATCAAGCAGCACAGTTGGGTCCCACACATACTGTAACTCTTAGTTGCTCAGCTCTTCCTTGCACTTCACTAGCCTCCATCTTCTTCCACATACTATAGTCAGGTCCTTTTTTTCCTCTTACCTTACTCTCCTTACCCAATCCTCACTCCCCTGCACCCTACACCTCTTCTATTGATGAAGCCACTCCTTTGAGACACACTGGGAAAAAAGCTCCACCCCTCACCCATCTGCCAGGCACAAAATCTCAACAATCAAGCACAAATTCACTGAATTTGAACTCACAAGAATGTGATGCCACTTGACTACCAGCAGGTGTCACACATCAACATACATACCCTTAATAATAAAGGTCTGATTCAGCCAATTCTCCTACACAGAGACAGAAAGGAGAATCAAACATTAGCCTCACTGGGTGCTGTATTAACAGCAATGAGAGACTCTTCTAGATCAAAGCCCATCATCCACTATCACATCATGGAAGACAATAAACAGGAAAATTACTATTCTCCTGTATATTTTCTATCCAAGCAAGTTTGGGATGCAGCCATTTATGATTACCTCATTATTATTTCACAAAAAGAAGCAGTTCTTAAAAAATAAAAAAAAAACTACACGCGCCACCAGTTTCAACTGGCGGTGAACAAACTCAGTGCAAATGAACACACAACTGCAAACAACTCTCTTCATATAGTCTAATATATTTGTTTCATTTATTTTATAAATTTGAAAGAAAAAAAAACATAATTTAGTCCACCCATCCATTGCATATCCACGCACAGGCAGTCGTGGGGGGGGGCTTATATTGAATAAGAAGAGAGCTAACAAACACCGACAGCAGAACCGTGGATCCAGAGGAAGAACGTGCAAACTCCACACACAACCACCTACATCCAACCAGAATGCTTCTCGTATGAGAAAACAGAGCTAACCACTACATACCAAGTTTCCCCCAAAATCAATACAATCAATAATATTTATTGTTAATAATAACCAAAAAAACAAAACAACTGAGTGTTATCCTCAGCCTCCCAGTAGTTGTATCTATTTTATCAATCTGAAAACCCTGGGTTACCTCCTTCTTGAGTTATCACATTCACAAGCTTTTCAGAGGAAACTTGACCTGAAATTTAAAGTTTTCCAAGAGTTTTAATAGATGCACCTAAGTTATCAGTTTCAAAATCCTACGTCGTCTTGTTTTTCGAGTTCTTGTATTCACAAACTTGGCTGTCCAGGCCACCTGCCCATCCGGCAGGATTACAGCTATGCTCTAAAGCGGTGATCAAGCCCTCATTAAAAATGAAACTAAAGAATACTGAAGTTTTGGTCTATTTGGCACTTATTTATATACCGTCAGTTGTAGCATGTGCAGTACTTCAAATGCATTTGTAAAATCAGACACATTTGCTCTTCAGTGACAGACCATTTAATAATAAGTAACAAAACAGAATATGGTGCATTTGAAATGACTTCCTCCTTATCAGGTCTGAGTTAGTAAAACCCAGATTTGTGTTTATTTATTTCTTTACCTGTGAGGGAAGACGCTCTTTGACACGTTGAGAACAGAGAGGTGTTCAACTGAGCCACGCAGCAGTGCTGAGCAAACCTTGAACACACATAATACACACATAATAAAAAAAATCAATCAGTTGCAATAGTTTCCAATGCAGCTTCCAACTCTTTGTTTTTGAGATGCATTAATGTATTTAGATTTGTTGGTACACGAGAGAGAGAAAAAAAAGACTTGCAAGAACATCAATCATTTCTTTGGATGATAGCTGGCTACACCTCAAACTAATCAATACAATGTGTTTGGCTCTTAGACCCACATCAATAATTCTCATACAGTATTACACCACTTTACATATACTCAGCAGCAACACAGATTGAGTGGGTTACACTGCCTGAAACACGGACATTAATAGCAAGTATTTCACTCTAATTAAATGTTGCTCGTTTGCAGAAAATAACTCTGCAGGTTTCTGTGGTCTGTTTACCAAAAATCACTATGATATGATAATGAAGCAGACATCTCTATAACCATTTATGGTTATAGCTCCTTTTTCCAGTTTCATTTTGACTGACTCACCTGGTCCAATAAGCAATCAGTGTTGGAGAGGTCAAGGGTTGCCAGGCTGTTGGGCTGACCAAGGAAGTGGTAGAAGTGCTAAAAAAAATTAAGAAATAAGAACAATCTAGTGAGAGAACAGAGTGTCACCGTATCTATGTGTCTGCTGGAGGATGCAGAGCATTCATAAATCTGATTTCAACCCATTATTGTTGCATGTAAAAGAATGCAGCAAAGTTTCACTTGTCCTCTCGACTACTAAGTGATGAGCCGCAGTGCACTGCAGCCATCAAGGGTGAGATGGAAAATTCGCATCACTGGCCCGCTCCCCTTGCTTCAGTGCCAGGTTTTCCAGATGCCAAATGTTCTGCACTATGGCACGTTCAAGAATCTGGATCTTGCTCTATCCAATTTTCAGGCTAAGCATCAATCCCACTTCTGACCCTAACATTGCAAACCCATGTTGTGAGACAGGAAACTCATTTTCTATTCGCAATGCCTTTGCTTTGTACACCCAGCTGTAGCACTGACACTAGAGCTGGGACAATGCGTCGACGTAATCGTAAAATACGTCGACGTAAAAAATTTGCGTCGATGCGTCGTCACTTTAAAAAAAAAACACATGGCGGCAGCGAGTAGCCGACTTAAACCACGCCCCCCGAACACGCAGTTCTACAGTACGGGAATATTTTAACCGAAAAGGAAACGATTCAGTCATTTGCCGGCTTTGTAAGGTGGAAATGGCCGATCATAAAACGACCGTAAGTTTTCAACTTTTTTACTAACCCTGGTTTTTACCCTTTAATTCATCCAGACACCCCCCACGTAGACATACACTCACTCATACACAGAGATAAACACCCAACCTCCGTAAATACAAAACTAATTTAAGCTGCTTAGCAGTAACATATATCATTAGATTAATCGATGCATCGAAAAATTAATCACTAGATTCATCGATTTGGAAAATAATCGTTTTGCCCAGTCCTAACTGACACCTGTGAGCACACAGGAATAGTGACCAGAGGCAATAACTGTTACAACACTGCAGCTTAACACATTAACATCGACATGAACAGTCCAGGAATTGTGAATTTTATTAACTTAGGGAGCTTTTTAATCACTTCTGAGCAAGAATGCAGGAAATGCCAAACTATTTCTTTCTCTTCTGTCAGTGCTGAAGCACATTTAAATAATGCGTATGTGTATGTCTTTACTTTTCACTAAGAACTCACACATACCTAGAGACTGGTCAGTGACCCCCTGATAACAACCTGTCTTTAGGGAAAAGTGTGGATTTCCTGATCGGTTAACAACTGGTTGCTTAAGATGGCTGGCTGCTGTAAAGTGAAATCAATCGAGAACCTCACTGTGATTGCTTTGGTTGCTACAGTCATCTGCAGTTTTAATGGAAACTGCCGACTTGTCTGCAAATACCCATCATTTACTTACTTTACCCAAGCTGCAAACACTGCTACACAAACTGGAAGTAAAGTAAAAGCTGTGCCTTGTTGTGCAACAAACACATTTCAAAGGGCACAGTTTTTACTTTGAAGGTAAATGGTTTCCTTTCCAGTTTGGAGAGGAGTTTGCAAGTGTTTGCAGACAAGTTGGGTTAGGGATACAAATTGATGAAGACTGCAACACCTTGTTAACAACAGCTAAATTAAGCTAAATTAATGCCACTTCAGACACTAACAAAATTTTCTTTTAATTGCCATCCATCCATCCATCCATCCATCCATCCATCCATCCATCTTCTGCCGCTTATCCGGGGCCGGGTCGCGGGGGCAGCAGCCCAAGCAGAGAAGCCCAGACCTCCCTCTCCCCAGCCACCTCCTCCAGCTCATCCGGGGGAACACCAAGGCGTTCCCAGGCCAGCCGAGAGATATAATCTCTCCAGCGTGTCCTGGGTCTGCCCCGGGGCCTCCT
>VURO01028083.1:0-12661 GCA_015108175.1 Pelvicachromis taeniatus
TGTGCAGTTTAGTTTATTTCATCCCGTGTTTTGAGTAGGGTTTGGTGATTTGGGTTCAGTCTTTGTGTTGCTCTCCCCTGCCTGTGTCCCCTCTGTTTCTCCCATAGTCTGGTCTATGTTCTAGCCATGTCTCTGAGTCTGTCTCTGTGTTATGTTTCCTGTTTTACTTTGAAGGTCATTGTCTCATGTCTGCGTCTCTAGTCTTGCTTCCTTGTTCTCGTTAGCCCTGATGTCTCCCAGCCGTGTTCCCCTCCTGCCTCTCGTTCCCCTCGTTATGTCTTGTGTATTTTAGTCCTGTGCTTTCTGTGCTCCCTGTTGCGTCATTAACGTCCTTATGTCTTTCCCTTCCGGCTGTGTGTTGCCTTTGTGTTTCACAGTGGATTTAAGTTGTATTCTGAATCACCCTTTGTATTTTTCCACCGGCAATCATTAAAGGTATTTTGAGTTTATTTGTTGTGTGCCTTCGTGAAGTCTGCATCTTGGGTCCTTCTCCTGCCTGCCCACACTCAGCCATGACAGAGAGTAAAAAAGAAGTTTCACTTCAGCTGACAAATGGGAACAAGGTTAAATATTTGCATTATATGTGCATAATAATATGTTTGTTGTATTGTATTAGCATTTGCTCATTTTTATTGCTTATCGTCTTTAATGTACTTTTCTTCTGTTGTTTACACTTTGTTCACCTCTTACATTGGTCCACGATTGTAACAAGGTAAGCTGCTGAACTAAAACAACAGAGACCATCAGTTCAGGCCAGGACTATGCAGAGATGTAAAGATGTATAATAAAATAAGTAAAATAATAAAAAAAATTAAGTAATAAATATGAAATAATGTATTTATGATTATTCAATGTTTTTGACTATCACCTCTGTGCAGGCAGAAAGCTTATTACATGTTTAAACTTACATAAATATACATACAGATACAATAATCTTGCTGCTGTAAAATCAGCATTTTGTCATATTTGAAACATAAATCTAATATAATCTGTTTCTTAATGTATTTTCTTTAAAATAAAGTGTGAGAGCTACAGAACCATGACACCCTTGCTCAGTTAGATAGCAAATAATGACCACCACTACTTGTGCAGCTAATAAAGGGACAGGTAATATTTGTCGTGCTGTTTCACACACAGCACGCTCGTAACCAGCGCGCTCTGCCATCAGATGGGTGAGCATTGGTTAATGGTCATCATGTGACTGATGCAAGCCAGATCCTTTTATTTGGCAAAACTGAGATTAATAGTTAAACCTTAGTGTTGATGGTCACAGGCAGGAGTCCACCCACGCACACACAGGTCCTGGTTTAGGATTAAGTTTTCTTCGGCTTGAAGCTAAGTCATGTCTCTTCCCGATGTTTTGTTCCTCTTTCAGTCTCGTCTCTGTGCTTGTTTACGTTTCTGTCTGTGTCAAGCTTACTTGTCTCAGTGTTAGTTTCCTGTGTCATTTTCACAGTCCCTCTTCCTGTGCATGTTCAGTTTAACTTACCTGTGATTAGTGTCAGCTGTGCTCCCACCTGTTTCCTCCTCCCTCGTTAACGGTGCTGTGACAAGGTAGGTATTCCCGACAGATTGTTTCCCCTGCCTTGGGAGTGCACTGGGCAGGGAGGGCAGATCCAGTTAACTCCAGCTCCTTTTAACTCCTCCAACCAGCTAGATGTGGAAGCGGTGATGTTTTACTTTTGTGAAAAAGTAAAAGATGAGTGTCGTCACATTACAATTTGAGGGTTACAACAGAAAATGATACATTTATTGTTCTCATGTGTTATGGGACGGGAGTATTTCCACAAATTGTGATCATTTGGCCTGATAATTCCTCTTGTAACTTTACTATTTTAAGAATTAAAACCTCCAAAATTTCAGGAGTAATAAGTTATTATAAAAACTGTCTGTGAACTAAAAATCAAGAATGTGACATACTGTTTGTCCATGATTTGGACAGCCTGCTCCTGACACAGGGGAAACATTCTACAAACTACCGTGTGTTTATATTGTTGTAGTCTCCCTATGTCCTTTGTCACATCCTCCATGATGCTGTGTGTCTCTCGTGTCATTTTCTCCCTGTTGCTGAGTAATTTCATTTTGAGTGTTTTATAGTTTGTATTTATATTCAAGTTTTCCCTTGAGTTAGGCTTTAGGTCTGCATCTGAGTCCTGCATTTGGTCCACACACTGCCTGTTGCACAGTGTATCATCACACATAGCATAATTTCTGTTTGTTATATTACTACCCTTGGCAAAGAGCAGTAATATAAGAAATGACTGGATTGACAACTATCATTTTAATAACCCTGTCTCGATCTTAACTCTTACACACCAGAAAGTTATGTGGGAGCGTGTGGACTGATGAGGGTTTACAGACAGCTTTTTAATAACGAGGCAATAGGTTGTAGTCATTGTTGTTCATACTTTCATCTACCAACCAAAAAGATCTCTGGTTTGCTCGTGGGAGGAGACACATCTGGGGTTGTGTCAGGAATGGCTTCTGGTGTAAAAATCTGCCCAATCAAATATGTGGAGGTACCTGCTGTGGTGACCCCTTGTCAATAAGGTAGCAGCCAAAAAAGTGCTTCTATGAAAACACTATGAATAAATGTACCAGGGTCTGAAGCTGCTTTAAGGTTACTAAAAATAGTAGAACTATTGCTGCTCAGTCAAAATAGTTTTGCCAGCTAACATAACCGAATATTAATCACCTTGCTTTAACCACAGACAATATGAAAGGTACTTTACATTTATACTTTGTATTTATATTGTTTTATACTGTCTGTTGTCATGTGTAGTTTATAGTCATATGATCCCTGCAAGGAAATGAGTGTTTTTATTACAGTATTACTGTGCAATAGGCTCTGCTGCCAGAAGATGGAGTTCTTTTCTACCAAATAACCAAGAATCTCTGAGAATCTCTCCATCACAGCTAATGTGATGGAGAGATACAACGGCAATATCGATTTTTATCATGGTATGACAAAGTGGAATGTAATGTCAACAATGTCTGTGGTTTTCAAATCGACTTCAGACAACATTGATTGCTCTGAAAAACCTGTGTATCCTAGATACTAAACAAGTGCTAGAGTGGCCCCTGACTCTGTATCTTCTGTATGGTACATATCAGCAACTCTAAGTGTTTTATTTTGTGTGAAAGGGGCTAGTTTCTGTCAAACAAAGGGAGGAGACTGTGTTTTCACTCGATTGTATCAATGACAATCTAAGACCCAGCCCTAACATTACTACCAGATCAGTTCTAACCAGGACATACCGTATATCTTCTAATAGTGGCCTGTCTCTTATTGACGCCCGTTTCTTATAAACGCCGGTTTGAAAACACGTCACAACAAATAGACACCGGTCTCCAATAGTAGCCGGGCGACCTTCGACCCGAAAGTCCCTCCGCGCTGTTGTTAGTCCTCCCATGTCTCATCACTCGGCCAGCTGTTTCCAATCAGCCGTCATCTAGGACCAGCGGCATTTAAACTGGATGCAGCGACCATTGAAGTGGGATTATTACACTGAACTGCAACTGTCGGCTAGCGAACCTGCTAACTGTGATTTTCTGGTCTTTTACGTCCTCTCCTGGAGAGTCGGGCAGAGAGAAGTTTCGAGGAGCACCACTCGTGCACTGGGCTCCCACAGACAATTTGTTGAATAAACGCCGGGGCTACTATTGGAAGATATACGGTAATCACATTTCCTGACCTCAAACATAACTTGAAGGTAGATTTTGCCAGTTTATGTCAAGGACTGTGTGCTGCAGACAGAAATAGAGGCCCCAAAATGCAGACTGCAGGAGGCAAACGTGAACTCAAACTTAGATTTATTGCTGCATGGCAGAAAAAGGAACAAAAACAAACAAAAAAACCCAGAAAACTGAGAATACAAATAACTAAACTAAACACACAGCATAGAATGATGAGCTCACAACACTGGACGGAAGGAAAACAAAGGGATTAAATACACAAGGAATGACAAGTGAACAGGAAATGCATGGGGAACACAACTGGGGCTAATTACACACAACAGACAGAGGATGCAGGGCTGAACATAACACACAAGACGAGGTACCTTCAAATTAAGAGAGCAAACCAGAACATGGCGCACACAAACCGGAGACTACCAAAGTAAAAGAGGAAGTAACGGGAAGAGACAGAGAGACTGACTATGGAAAACTGGCAACTATACAAACATGAAGACAAAGCAGGAAATGCTGGGGAGGAAACACACAGGGGCAAGACACAGATGAGACCAAACATAAACAGGACCATTTCTGGCTGCAGGGACCATCTAGCATCAGCCCAATGAGAGAGAATAAGTTGTGCAGCAGGTGTGAGGAATCATGTATGATAGTGTTGGCTTTACTACCTGCACTTTGGTCTCCAGTGGTTGAAATAGTATGTGGATTGAATCATCAGGTGTCGCTCTCCAACAGCAGCGCAGCTCTTTGTTTTTTGAAACATTCAGCTACGAGGAGCTTTCATTAATGAGAGCGATGATATGCTTCCAGGCTATTAGAGTCAGTCAGATGTGTGACAGAGGCCGTGTCATCTGCATATGTTGAAAATGTCATATTGTTCAGATTACAGGTTTGGGCATTATTTGGGCTTGGAGATTTCTGTGGGTTTATTCAAGAAAGCATGCGGGCCACTATGCTCTCCTCTAGTGTAGCCAAAATGTGTGGGGACTGGGGCTACTGGGATTCCAGTCTTTCAGTGGTTGTTTTAAGTTTTTGAATCTGCTGTAGAATATGTTTAACTGTTATGCAAATGAGTGGAGATCAGAGCATTTAATTTAGGCTGGCCTCTGGTTCCTGCTCTTCATGGTGTCGAGTCGTTGCCAGGCCGCCTTCACATTCCCGGTTGGAAACTTTTCCTCCATTTGTTCTTGTAGTGGATTTTGACCAACTGTTTTCTTAGGTCATTTAATTTTTTTTATCACTACTTAAAAATGCCCATATTTTTTTAAATTTAGATATAGCTTCAGGTCTTTGTGACCCAATTTATTTTTTGGGTACAACCTGACCTGCTTGGATAAAATAAAAGAATCAATACAAACTATCAAGTAGGAAGAAATTGAGTGGGTTAGCAGGTTGAGATCAGAATCTTTGTTTTTGAAAAACACATCCCAGTCAGTCGTATGCTGCCTCTGAATTTCTCAATCAACTCATTGTCCCGTATTTTGATGGCTTTTGTATGGAGTTGGTTTGTTTTGAGTTTTTGTCTGAGGAAGTACGAGAAGGAAGTAAGACACATTGTTGTCTGAGCAACCAAAGGGAGGGCGGGCTTTAGAGATATAAGCTCCAGGTACATTTCCTCAAAAGAGGTCCGCCTCTTGTTCAGATTGTTCCAAGTTTGGTAGCCCAGAGGTGATATATCAAAATCAGGTCCAAGAACACACGCCAATATACCCGAGAGTGTGTGGACTCTCGGGGCAAATAGTGGGGTCTAAAAGACACAGCTCTAAGTTTGCAATCCAAGATTTTTGAAGAATAATTTTCTTGTCTTGCAAAAAAAAAAAAAAAACCACACCCAACAAGGCTTCTGTAACCAATGATCCATGTATCCAGAAGGGTGACTTTATGTCATAGGGTCAGTGTGTGAATATCTTTAGCACATTTACCACAATTTAAATAAATAATAATAAATAACAATAATAAAAAAAATACTGACACAGCTGACATGTTTGGGATTAGAAGTGATTATATTTGAAAAATAAGGCAAAGTGCCAAACTGTTAGCTAACACAAGCAAGCTGGGTTAGCAATATGCATCAGTAAACTGCGTTGCACAGACCCAGATATTTGCTAATAATCCTATGAAAATAACATTCAAGAATTTAAAGCCTGAGCGTGGATTTCTTGAATGATTTAGAACAATTAACTTCATTACAAACAAAAATTATTTAATATGTAACTGGAGAAAGAAGTGACATGAACTTAGTGACATTAATTAGCTGAGGTCCAGCTTAACAGACAAATAGGACATCTAGCAGCGTAATCAGTGCACAAAAAGCAAACACTGTGCTCCTAAAAAAGCCTGACTTTTACATTTTGACACAAAATGTAAAAATATTTAAGGGAAATGTTGTATCAAAACCTAAAAGTCAGACTATATTAGCTAATATTAGCTATAGTTAGGCAGCATGGTGGCACGGCGGTTAGCACTTTTGCCTAAACTGGTAAACTGGAAACTCTAAATTGCCCATAGGTGTGAGTGTGAATGGTTGTCTGTGTGTATTATGTGTTAGCCCTGTGACAGACTGGTGACCTGCCATCAGCACACCCCACCCGAATGGATGGATATTAGCTATAGCTTTCTATGTATTTATTTAGAATCAGTCACTAAATAAATTGATTTGGTGCTAAAATTAGGGCATTATTCACTCACTTTTAGAGTCAGTCTCAAATGTCCATTTGATATCCTGCAATTTTTGGTACTTTCATGTTGGCCACATTTTTTGGTTGCAGTTCAGTGGAAACGTTGGAAGAAGTCATTTCAGGTTCCTCGGGATAAATACAAGAATTGTACTATTTTTGTTTTTCATAAAGTTATTATCAGTCTCATTCTCTCCCTTTTTAAAAAAAAGAATTGTGTGCTGAATTACAGTTGTTATGTGTAGGCAATGCGTCACTGCCGGGAACAAAAAGTTGGGTGAGGTCTTTGGACTTTGACAGCAGAGACAGTTATTGCTTTGTGATCATGCCTCCATTGACCCTTCTCAAGACAACATGTTCATAAATCCTGCTAACAAAATATATATATATAGCTGAATAATGCTGGAAGGATCTAAAATTCCAAGAGAAGGCTATTCACCTGCTCCATAAACAACTGTGGCAATAATCCAAACAGCAGGCAGAAAGTTAAAAATTAAACCGCTGTTTTTATAGAATTTGGTTGCTGCTGCTGATCTGATGAACCATCAAAAATAATCCTCTATCACAGGAGACATTTTGATTTATGATCAGGAGGAGAAAGGTGATGACAATTCTAGCGGGGCCTAGAAAAAAGTCGAACAGTCAATTAGTCCTTTTTTTTTTAAACAAAAAAATTAATCTGTTGCCATAAAATAATGTTTTCATATTTACATACTTATAAACTCATAAACATGTTTGTTTCCTAGGATTAGGTTTGTCTTGTCAGCTTATTTCATGATTTGGTTTGCTTCACGATCACACGCTCCAAGCTGATGAGGAGCGCCAGAGCTGTAGGATGAGTCCATTAAAAGCAAAGTCTGCGTTTCAAAAAAGAAAAGCAAGACAGATGGAAATGAAATGAAAGAAACTTCTTGACTGTACCAGTATTAGTTAGCTTACTTCATCCTATTTTTTTGTTTTTCAGTAAGAAAAAAGAAGAAACACATACTTAAAAAACTATTCAAACTATAAGTGCAATGTGCATATGAACTGAATGATATAACAGTGTGTTATTTCACAGTGCTCAGCAGAGCCTGGGGGACGAAACTGTCTATGTGGCGGCTGCTTAAACAGCGCTCTGCCTGAAGGAAACAGTTTGAACAGTTTATCTGAGGAGTCTGAAGGGAATATGCACACTAAATCACATTATTCTGCATCTGATGACCTGCTGTCAGACAGATCAGACCGAGACTTAGCTGTGCCACTCCCATGTCTCCCCATACCCACACTTCTGAGACAGAATCAGCTCACTGATATCTGAAGAAGTAGGGTATGTAGTTGGTATGGTTTGCAATAATAAAGTGGTGGGGCTACAAGTGATTTTTTTTTTTTCTCCCACTGGGCCTCAAATCCCTGTTTGTGATTGCAGGGGGAAAAAAGCTCTAAGCTAAGGGTGTCAAAATGAGGCACATTGGCCAGAATCAGCTCAGTAAAGACTCCAATCGAAACCAAAGGACAGCTTTGAATAATGTGAAGGACAGTGTAAATTTTGGAATTTGTTTAAAATGTATTTTAATAAGTTTTATAGCTTCTCCTACTGATAAAGACCTCACCCAGGGAAGTTCATAGTACACTAATGTAATTAATAGTGCTGTCAGTGTTAATGCAAACTGATCTGCATTAACGTGTCAAAATTTGCAAATCCCTGTTAACAAGTTAACACAGATTAATCCGTGTGAGGGGTTACTCAGTGTTAATGCAGCCCAAACGCGTTAACGGCATCATCACGACTAACGCGATTAACAATTAATCCATCTGGAGCGCAGACTGAATTTTAATCGCATTAATCGTGATGAGCGTGTTAACACGTTACGGCATAAACGTTGACAGCACTAGTACTTAAGGGATAGAAAAAAAAGGTAAATGATAGAAAAAAGTTCCGGCTTTTTCACTAATATATATGGTATAGGCATTTCTCTGTGTGTGAGGGAGATGTGTTTTTCACAGTGTGTTGCCCGTAAAAGCAAAAAGAAAGAACATTTTCTTTGAATTAACAAAAACTTTCATCTGGTAATTACAAATAATTACTTGATGGGCTACCAAAGCTTTTTCTGTAATTTTAAACATTTATTTATTCATGCTAACAGATTTTTTTCATTTACTGCAACAACATTTCTCCATTATCTAGATGAAAAATGTCAAGATATAACTGAGACAAACTGTTAACTGTCGCTCTTCTTTTTGTTATATTAAGACATTTGTCATTTACTGTCTTCAGTCAGAGAGAAAGGGGCGTTTCTCTAGTCCAGCCCACCTAAGATAAAGCCACTGCATGTGGCCCACAACATAAAATGAGTTTGACAACCCTGCTCTAACCTGACTTGTTATAATTTATATTGTCAATAAGACTAAGTCATTTTTGCTTTATAGATTTTTTTTTGTAATTTTTTTATAGTCATTTCTTAACACCAAAAGTACCAGTCACTATGAGGAAACATTACTCTTTAGTTTAATAATGCACTGGGTGTTAAAGTGTACACTCCCAGCCCCTTGACCCACCTTTGTAATAAGAAAACACAGTCCTTTGAAAACAGTGCCAGTTCATGTCTTTTAGGACCAGGGGCGGATCTACTGTGACTGCATGGGGTGGCATGTGGGGTGGCCACCATAAAAATATTCTTGTGCCACCCTAGTTTTGCATATTACAGTGTTGCGTATTAAAATAAGCTAGCGTTAACACGTTGAGTCTAGATGCAATTAACATTGAATATATCCTTAAACAAAATATATTGCTTAATGTTATACACCCACCCTCCCCCCCCACCCCCATTAAAACAGCCCATAGTGTTGAAGTGGTTTTGTTTGTTATGGTCAGTAGCTACCAACAGTGCAGTTTTCTGACATTTTGTTTAAATTAAAGTATGTAACAATTTGATTATTCTAATAAAAGAATGAGAATCTGGATTTTATACTTATTGGGCTACATGCTTATTTATTATATAGGCTATATAGTACCTAAAATTAAAATTCACTTTTTTTATGCATCTGAAATGTTTTATTTGGGCGAAAGCCAATAAGAAAGTTCTTGACGATGTTAATATGAAACACGTGTATGCTTAATGCATTTGATGTATTTTAATCACATTTAATGCAGATTACAGAACGTAACATCTGTATGTAAAGAAATGGCTTAGATTTTGCCACCCTCATGCCACCATAAGAAAACTTCTCTCGATCCAGCCCTGTTTAGCACTTATAATTCAGTTCACAAAATGAATAGTTGTCTGATTTGCTCCTATAATTATTATTCTAATTACTGACTTTTGGTAAAATCTATTTATGTTTTGCATTGGTGTCCATGGTGACAGTGATGTCGTGTAACACTATAATAATTCAAATGTGATCAAGGTTAACTTGGCAATAATGTAATTTCATGGGTGGTGATGAGATGATAGCTCTCATTAAACTTTAAAACTTTGGAGTCTTCTGTTCGAGTCTTTTCAACCTCGTATAATTTTAGTTGTTTAACCGTTTACACCGACCGTGTTACCTCACATCATAAGACATTTAGAAATGAAAGGTCACTGTAGCCTTCTCGCCACTGTTTTATGACACGTCTAGTTTCCGTCACACCTTATAAGTGGGGTGAACCATAATCTTTGTTCTTTAGTTATTTAGCACTAAATTTAACTATATCTATGAAATCTGCTCTAAATAAGGTATAACCACTTTTCTTTTTTAAAACCCACATATTCGCATATTCAAAATTAAAAGTTGTACAAAAACTTAAACTTACAATAACAAATGATTTGCTGTTTTAAAGTCCAAGAAGACCATTTCTCTCTTCACACTGCATATTAAGTTTTGGCAGTCATAGGTCAAAATTTGGGGTCACAATCTCAAAATTTTGAGTTATTAAATTTTGACTAAGCTCTGCCTGGAAATGTATTTATTTCACTGGTGGAAAGAAGCTTCCATAGTTTCATATGCTAGGATCAAACTTCAACAGTGAAAAGTGGTCACCCTGGTTATAGGTCTTCATTGTATATGGGTTTAGTTTTGATGTATGCTGTAAATAAGGCACAACCATTGAAAAATATAAATAATAAAAATTCATAAAAATAAAAGGTTTGGGGCAACTTTTTATGAAAGTCTTCCTTCGATTCTTCAGTTTCTTTGGTTTTAACTGCCAATCAATCCGGATAGTCCACAGTAATTTAATTGTTGTTTTTCACAATCTAAAATAATCATTTTTCTCTGCACTTCATAAAGCTTATATGGTAAACGAATAGTGTGTGAATTTTATGTGTGTGTGTTTGTGATCAGCACCATGTTGGTCTGGACTGGCCTTTAAAACATTCCTTAGATAGCCCATCCATTCATCCATCCATTCACAGCCACTTATCGCTGGAGCCTATCCCAGCTGTCTTGGGGCGAGAGGTGGGGTACACCCTGGACAGGTCGCCAGTCTGTCGCAGGGCTAACACACATAGAAAGACAACCATTCGAACTCACAGTCACTCCTGCATTCACACCTATGGGCAATTTAGATTTTCCAATTAACCTATCCCCACAAACTGCATGTCTTTGGACTGAGAAACCACGCAAACATGGGGAGAACATGCAAACTCTACACAGAAAGACCCCGGTCTGATGGTGGAACTGAACTCAGGACCTTCTTGCTGTGATGCAACAGTGCTAACCACCATGCCCAGCTTGCCCAGCTGGCAAAAAAAGTAATGAGATATTGAGATGAATTGAGATGAAAGGTTTGAAAAGTGGGCTTCCTAGTCATGTCTCTGGGTGTGACCTGCACTTAGCTCACTACAGGAGGAGTGGCTACTGATTAAAACCACCAGTGAAGGACAATTGGCAGTTTTAAACCCAAAGATTTAGAGAACTACAGACTTGGCCACTTCTAGCCTTCACTTTCTTTCCTGTGGTAAAGTTATTTTTTAAATTTTTCTAATGGCTCAAAAATTCATCCTCCTGTCTGTCCTTTGGCTGGTTGTAGCCATTTTTGGTAAGTAGCCTGATTTTATTGCATCAACTTCAAAATCCTCATTTCTTCAGTTTGATGTATGATTTAGTGTATGATGAACAATTTAAAACATCTGATAAACTTTAGAGGTGAAATATTCATTTTAATATTGTTGTTTTTTTAATTTCATTAAGCTTTCATTTTAATTCAAGCTAAACTGTTATGTACACATAGATTATTTTATTTAAGACTTTGAGGTCATTCCTGATCTAAGATTACTGTTGTAATAGCAAAATGGAGAGCTACCCATGACGTAAGACTACCTGGATAAACGTCCTCTAAACGAAATATCTCAAATTAGAATATTATTTTAATGATTACCAGTTACTGCTTTCTTTCTCCTTTGGTTTTGCTTCTATACAAAGTCTACACACTTGTCCAGGACTCATATATGTGTAATAATGGTCTAACTTGCACAGCTTTCTTTTGCCACCATTGTGTATCTGGGATGGTTCAGCACATACATAAGCAAATTTGACCAGTGTGTTCATGTCAACAGTCCGACATTAATTGCAACTTTATTATTTTATGACCCTGTTGTTATACCACATCCTTTTGACAAGCAACGATCAAGGAAGTCTCTTTGTTCACTTCAGATCCTGCAAACTGCTTAATGTTTTACATGTCTGAAAGCTAAATGATGGCTGAGTGAACTTTATGGTCTCCATGCAGAGCCTGTGTCACTGCTGGTGATCTCTTACTGAGACTGAGAAATGATCCTACTTAACACTGTGTTTCCTAATTAAAAATAACGCATGTCTTGTACTTTAGTGTTTTAACTAAAGTTAGTTTTGTATTGTCCATATAAATGTGAAATTGCATTTTTTTCTAAATGAAAATAAAGGTTTTTATTCAGTGAATTTGACACTGACGCCCCCATAAACAACTTTTTCTTTTTCTCCTGCGATTCATACATACTCATATACTGTATGATCCTGCTTTAATAACTTTGATAGGTTTTTTTCCATCTGGCTTGTTTCCTGGGTATCGAATTTCAAAGTAGTGAACAAAGGTTATCATCTACTAACTACTGCATTTTAATACAACTCTCAGCAACTTCAACAAGAGCAGATGATTCTGAAACATATGATGAAACTACTGCAACACCAGACGATGCAACTACTGCAACAATAGACGATTCAACTACTGCAACACCAACAACTCCATTTAAAGGTAATTCTATTCTTCTGGATCCAAATGTTCACAGGTGATACTGCTCATATAGTGATACGTGTGTGTGTGTGTGTGTGTGTGTGTGTGTGTGTGTGTGTGTGTG
>VURO01028085.1:0-12450 GCA_015108175.1 Pelvicachromis taeniatus
AATCGATGAATCTAATGATATATGTTACTGCTAAGCAGCTTACATGAGTTTAACATTTACGGAGGTTGGGTGTTTATCTCTGAGTGTGTGTCTACGTGGGGGGTGTCTGGATGAATTAAAGGGTAAAAACCAGCGTTAGTAACAAAGTTGAAAACTTACGGTCGTTTTATGATCGGCCATTTCCACCTTACAAAGCCGGCAAAGACTGAATCACTTCCTGTTCGGTTCAAATATCCCCATACTGTAGAACTGCGTGTTCGGGGGGCGTGGTTTAAGTCCACATGCTACCGCTACTCGCTGCCGCCATGTGTGTTTTTTTTTTTTTAAGTGACGACGCATCGACGCAAATTTTTTACGTCGACGTAATCGATTATGTCCATGCGTTGTCCCAGCCCTGATTAAAACGTGTTCCTGCTATTTTGTTGCGCCAGCTGTGCAGTGATCGGTTCAGTCTTTCACAGTGAGTGCTTTGTTTTTGAGATCTTTATTTAAGCTTAACTAATACCACTACAGGCTACAACTATTACACATCCTTCCAGCACCTTTTGTGACGTCACAAGTACAAATACTCAGCCATAGTGTCATGCATGCATTCACAAGTGGGTATAATGCCGGGTTTACGTGCACTTCTGTGTACCCACCTGTACAGAGCTGCTGTGCAAATTTCCTGGTGAGGTTGAGGGAAACTCCTCTGAAATTGGTGTTCCTCAGCAGATCGTACAGATTGTAGCTCAACAACTCAAACACCAAACAGAGATGGTTCCTAAACATAAAGTGACGCTTCAGGTGGACTGCACAGAGACAGATCGACAGACAGACACACAAAGAGACAAATGGGAGACATGGGGAAAAGTTAGGAGACTGAATCATTTGGAGCTTTCAGACATCAAAGCTCAGGTTAAACATCGAATATGTTGTCTGATTATTCATCACGACCGGAGGTCCCATCAATCAGCATTAAATCTTCTTTCACTTTTGCTCGAACACTACGGTGTACTGATGCAGTGCCATGTTGTTAGCTTTATGGTATAGAATTTTAAAGCACAGAAAAACTGGAACATTAACGAGATATATTCTCTCGAAGAAGCCCTTCGAACATTTGTTTAGTCTTTTCGCATCGTTTTGTTTGACTGTATTTCAGTGCTAGGTGCTGGAAATGTGGAGTGCAGCTTTTAATTTCTGAAGTTGTTATTTGTCATTTCAAATGCAGGCAGTAAGTGGAGGAGTAAAAGCAAAAGGCCTTGTATAGACAGATGTGTGGCAGTAAGTACTGATCAGAGGAGCGTCATGTGTCGTGGCTGAGACACAGCCTCAGTAGAAATACACCAGAGCTCACTAAATAACTTTGAATTCAGTCAATCGAAAACCATTCAATTCTGACTAAATAGCTCTGATTTCGGCAATCTGTTATACACCAGTGTTAGCGTGCGCACGCATACAGACACACAGAGTATGCGCTAACAGACTTGTGTGAATAGAGACCAAAGGTCCCCCTGTGTGTCCCCCTGTGCGTCCCCCTGTTTGTCCCCCTGTGTGTCCCCCTGTTTGTCCCCCTGTGTGTCCCCCTGTTTGTCCCCCTGTGTGTCCCCCTGTGTGTCCCCCTGTGCGTCCCCCTGTGCGTCCCGCGCCATGAGTGTATATCTTACCTATGTAATATTTCATCTCAGTGTCATGCTTGTTCATGAGCTCCAGCAGGCGCAGTTCTATCTGCGCCTGGTTCAAAAATGCCTTTTTGTTCTTAATGATCTTAATAGCAACCCACTCCTGCTCATGGTGGTCGTAGGCCTTCACCACCTGTGGACACATGAACACACATTGCATCACATGCAGCGAATGACTCAGCTGACTCTAACAATTCCAGGCTGTTTGACTTTGTCCTGTCATGTACACAGTATATGTCCCTTGTGGCTTTCCCTTTGATTTCAACCAGTGGTATGTTAATGAATTCAATGCAATCTACTAATTACTAAGTGCAGCTCCCTCCAAAAGCACGCTGGCCTGTTTGCTCTAATCTGTGACCTTCAGATGTGTTGCTGGGCTATTTCTGACCTTTGGCACAGCAGTGCTAGCCACATTGAGACTTTCGCTGTGTACATGACCAACAGCACAGTGTTACCAATCCTTTCACACACAAACAAAATGAGTTTGCGTTCAACTTTTCACACAGTCACTACCAAATTTCAATAACTGCAGAAGCCACTTGAGACATCAAATAAATCAACATTGCTATTTTGCATCATTTTGTTCGTTATTCAGTTGAGACATTTTGGACAACTGCGTGTTGATCTACGCTGTAGTGGTGAGGCGACTCAGCCATGATGACAAACTAGTGATAAAAGTGGAGGATATTTCTTGTGGTGACCTCACCTGTCCGAAAGAGCCTTTCCCAATCAGTGAGTCTATCTCATAGCGGTCCAGCCACTTTTCTCCATTTTTCACAATGTAGTCGTAATTGTCATCGTCATAGCCATCGTTATAGATTTTTCTCTCCTTCTTCGTGCTGCTGTCCTCAGGAGGGACCTGCTGGGCCCGCCGCTTCTTCTTAGTATAGTACACCTGTGGACACAAACACAGCTTAGCTTCCAAATCTGCTTCACGGCACGTCGAAAAGCAACAAACCTTTATTGCTCTGGTCTTCTTGGCGTGTAACAGTAAAACAAACTGACTAGCTTAGAGGTCTCTTGAGGGGATGTTGGATTTCAGTGCAAAAAATGATGACCGCCTCATGTTCACACGATTGATCTATGGCGCACAAGTATCATTAACGGTTTTCTACAGAGATGGAAAACTACAGATCACCAGTGTTGAGGGTTTCCTTGCTTCATGGAATATTTTGTTTCCTTGCTATCAAAGCTTGTACTGCGTCTACGCCTGCACTCTTCTGGACAGAGAGCCCCGGAATCTGGTGAAGCCACTCGCCCAGTTTGGGGGTCAGTGGTCTTATTACCATGGGGACCACTGTTGCCTTCACCTTCCACGTGTTCCTGAGATCCTCTCCCAGCTGTTGGCATTTCTCAACCTTCTTGTGACGTTGCTATCACTTGGTGTAGCTACATCTATCACAACAGCTTTCTTTCTCGGGTTGGTTAGAAATCAAGATATCAATCTCTTTACACTAGGGGTGTCCAACTCCAGGCCTCAGGGGCCAGCGTCCTGCAGGTTTTAGATATGACCCTGGGTCAACACACCTGAATGAAATGATTAGTTCATTAGCAGGCCTCTGGAGAACTTCAAGACATGTTGAAAAGGTAATTCAGCCATTTAAATCAGCTGTGATGGATCAAGGACACGTCTAAAACCTGCAGGGCACCGGCCCTCGAGGCCCGGAGTTCCCCACCCCTGCTTTACACAGTCAGCCTCCAGGAATGTAAGGTGATGTCCTCTGAACTTTTGGACTGTACTGTGTGTGTGTAGTCCAGCTTTTACAAATGCTGTGGGACCAGAATGTGTTTAGACAGTTACATTTTCTACTGAAGGCAAATCACATGTAAGATTCAATTTAAAGTACAATACACAAAGGCATGCATGTGCAACATTACTGTTCATACCTCATTGATGTGCTTATAAGTTTTGATGAGGTCAACAGAGAGTTTTCTCAGTGGAGCGCTGGCAGGGTCTCTGAAACTAGGGGGGATTCTCCGCTGGAGTATGGTCATATCAGACAGCACCTACAGAGAAAAACAACAACATTTCAGGTTTGATGCAGGAGATGCTCCTGACGTAGAGGATCGCTTCAAATCACTAGAAATATGTTCCCTAAAAACTAATTCTGTGTAAGTGCACACAGTTCACCTTTGCAGTTTGTACCAGCTGTTAACTAATAATAAGTTGTTCCATTCCACCAACTTTCAAACTAAGAAAAAAGAACTTAATATAAACTCTAAATTAGTGGCAGTCTGAGGGGAACACAGACCATCAGGCACAGTGTGTTTTAGTCACACACAGGCCACTTTCTTAAAAGGCCAGGATGCGTGACAGAATCTGATCTAGGATCACCACACCCACCACAGAAACATCAAAAGAGGTGGATTACTAATTTATGTTCTGCTTGAGTCAGGTGGTTGCTGCTGTGGCATTTTAAACATGTTGCAGGGAAATTGCAAAGTGCCCTCTGGTGGACAAACTATGCAACAGCAAGACTCAGAACACAGTTGAAGGGTGTTTGGAAGCAATGCCTGAATCACATCACTTAGGAGGCAGAGAGAAGGCAGGCAGACAGACGAACCACCCAAACTTGCTCCTTTCAAATTAGAGGTGTAGCAACGTGAGCGCCGGCCACTACCTGTAGAAATGAGACTAGTTCTGGGTAGTGACCCAGAGGTCATGACTATATTGAGGCTTATAACATTGCTTAACTGGTAAATCCACAGCTTTGCTCTCTTCAGACACCACACCAATCCACCTTCTGCCCCACTCGCTCCTCACTCATAAACAAGAATGTCCTCATCCCTCACCCAGAGTGTGCACTCATCCGGTTTCATATAAGGACCATTTTCTTATACTTGGAAATGTTGATTCTTATCCTCTATGTTGGGATCGTTAGTCAAAAAAGGAATCTATTACACATTATTTGTTACTTTTCTTAAACGTAATGCAAGTGATTGCCACAAAGAAATCTGAGCAGGAACCTGACTGCTCATGTGTTTGTTACCTGTTGGAGATCAGAAGTTTGTAAACACTTTAACGCCACTCTGGTTAGCCAGATGTTTGCAGAGAGCTGCAGTTGTGTTAGCAGCACAATGCAGCTGTTTCTGGACTGAATGCAGTTTGCACTTTACCACAGTGCTTCAGTGCTTCAGTGTAATAAAAGCAATCCGCTGTAGACTGCTCCACCATTTTCCTCCTACTGTACAGGAACTGAAATCTGCTGAGTGTACAGGAAAAACAAAAGAAGCATCTTTGATGTTTTTTCTATCCACCCAGAGTGCAGATCACCAAAGAACTTTTGTTACTTTGTAACGCATTAGAACCAACACTGCTCATCCGAGCTACTTCACATTCAACCTCAAACTGCCTTCGTGCTGAGCGTCACACCGAGGCCAGGAGAACCACATTAGGGTAGCTACGTCTCTTGAATGCTTCTTTACCATTTGGGTTTTTCTGAATTTTCTTTAATTGTCAATTGTAAATGCTAATGCTGATACATTTACAAAAAGATAAAGTCAGGCTCTAATGTGTAAAAGAGCTTGGGACTGTGACATCACCATGTGAATGGAAGTTCTTTACAGATTGGAGTAAAGTTTGTTGCTCTTTCCAGTTTGGAAGCAGCAACAAAGAGCAAAGGTTGCAGACCAACAACCAACAACTGGAAGAAGGAAAAACATGATCTTAAACAACACTTGGGAAAGTCACGATATTGTTACAACTTTAAACCAGTTAAATCGTTTAGCTTTCATGTGGATACACACCTTAGATGTGGCTGTTACCTTGGTGGTTGCTACATGGCAACATAACTAGCATCAAAGAAAATCTGTATGCATTTGTTTTTAAAATACAACTTCTGGAATGTGTGATCAGGACTGGGTACCATCCACACCTTGGACAACCTCTGACCAGAGAACTACAAGCTCCTCCAAGTTTGTGTGCATACGTTTCAGAGCTACTGCTCAGTCGACTGAGTCCCACACATGAATGTGTGCTTGAAGCCATTTCTAAATTTGAACCCGTTCGATGCGTAGGTGCTCATCACAAACAGGTTCTGACAAAGTGTTTTGAACGTGAGCATCTGTAGCTGCTAAAACTTCTTTGCTTCAGACGGACCAACCCATCATTCTCCTGAGGAGTCCACGAGCAGTCAGTAACCACTACTTGAGCAACTGCAGATTCCAACTTTACTCATACTAGTTAGCGATATTTATCCATATCATTACCACTGTTCACTAATGTAAACTACATGTGTGAGGAGAGTAGCAGGACCCTTTGGCGTACAGAGCGGTAGGACCTGACATCAGAATCAGAATAACAATCCTTCAGCACACTGTGTTTGATAAGAGATGAGGTGATTATGGTGGTCAGGTTACAGAAGGACCCACAATGCCAGGGGGAGTTGTATGCTATGAAAACACCTCAAGTGTTCACATTGACAAACGTCACCATCATGTACTGTGACCATGAAGAAAACTTCTGTCTTCTAACTTCTGAAACTTAAAGCAACTTAAAGAAGTGCAGACGCTTTTCTTTCCTAAGCTCCTTAGACTACGATGAGAACCTTCTCACATATCTTCTAACTTTAATTAGTACATTTTATTACTCTTAATTGCAACACGTAAAGTGGAGAAACCACTGAGCCAGTAACCATATTTAAGATCAATTCAAAATGCCTCTGAAATCATTCCAGTCTGGAGTACTCGTGTTATCTGCACATAAACCTACTTTCAGGTTTAATGGTGCTGGCTCTTCTACACCAACTGAGGCCCCAAAGCTGTAGAGTTAGGGTTAGGCATGAATAGGTTTACATGCTTTCCGCTTTCCTTTGGTGAAACTTCGCTGGGAGATGTATTTGTATTGAACCTTTTATTTTGAACATGTTAAAATAGTATAACAACAATAACAACAGAGAAAAAAAGAGACAAACAAAGGAAAACAAAACAATAATAATTATAAATAACTTACATGTTGAAAAAGGAGTATTAAGAAGCATAAGCTTATTTAATCCCACCCCCTTTCCAACATTAGGTAACTCACAGTCTGCACGTGTTCCTCCTGATTACGCCCTGTCCATCACAAATTCTTCATTACACTTTGCTACATGTATTTTTTTAATAACTCCACTACCACGTAAACGATATACTTATATAAACATACTCGTACACCCACACACATATATACACCCGATCAAAGCCCTTCCTCCTCCCTGTACTTTGCATTAGGAGGAACGCCACATATGGAGCAGATACTGCAGAATATGACGCTGACCTCAGTGACTGTAAACTTCAAAGAGTACGGCAACATTAGCTACACAACATGACAACTCATAGGACTTTGTTTGTGGGGACAGTGCCTCAGAAACGTCAAGCTTAGGAATGTGTCCTTTTTGAAAAGCACTAGTCATTTCTCAGAAGCACATCCTCATGCTTCATGACAGAAATGTCATTTCGAAAATGAACACAACATGTTAATAATCCCTCTGGCATTGTGGTACTGTACCATAACCCACAAACATGTTAATGTGCCAAAGGCATGTGTGGTACCTGCTGCTGCTCGGCCATGGAGTGGATGGAGCTGAAGGAGGGGTGTGTATGTGAGTGCTGGCTGGTCATGGCTGGCTCAGCGAGGGAGAAGCCCTGGGCAGTGGAGGAGGAGGAGGAGGAGGAGGAGGAGGAGGAGGAGGTGGGCGGACATCCTGAGCTGCTTACACCTAAGAAGACAGAGAGAGATAATTAGACAGGGGAACCCCAACACCTTGTTTGCATTATGGGTATATCAGAACTACTATTGTTGTGCTCCTGCACCACATGCCCATTGCACCGCGCTCATCACCAACCATAAATACTGTGTTATATACTGTGTTATATTAATATTATCATATTAATATAACACAAGGTTCAATTACCTTTGCATTTTAGTTGAGTAAAGAAGATGAATCAGTACTGAATCAGGAGTTTCACAGAGAACTGCTCACACAAGTTTAAAAGTTTAAAATCGAACAGGTCCAAATATTATGTGTAACTCTTTACAGCATCACCTCAATTAAAAACTTTTATCTGATCAACCCAAACAGGACTGTGTTTACATTAGGCTGCAATGATTCTTTGCCATAATCGATGATGTCGACGGGAAATTTGACTGTCATCATATATAAAATCAGGTAAATGTGTTTTTGTAACTGCAGCACACTACAGGAAGCTGTTGGGCAGTATCGCCTCTATCGTCTGCCAAGCCTGCGCTTCATATTAACGAAGAAGAATGTGGTGTGAAACAGGAGGACAGAAGGAAATGGAAACGCAGATTTTCAAAAAACAAAGTTAAACGCAGACTGTGCACTACTGCAGCGCACGAGCATTTAAAACATCGGCACGCTGGAGCGGTGACATCAACTCTGAATGGCTCAGTTTTAGAGAACTAAGTTTGTCACAGTGGTTCCCAAAGTGGGGGGGCGCAGAGCCATTGGGGGGGTATGAATAAAAGAATGATTGCTTGGACACTGCTGGCAGAATGGACAGGTTTCTGACGGGGCTCCTACACAAACACAAAGCAGAAGATGAAGCATCGCCAGATATGCTTCCAAACCAAAGACTAGAAAATGTGATGAAGCACATCTTCCCCTTGGCTTCACCTGCACAACGGTGGTGCTAAGGTAGGTGTCCCTGACAGTTTCCCCTGTGGGGAGCACGCGCTGGGCTGTCCACATCACAGACAAACAGTATCCCACATTCTTGATTTTTAGTTCACAAACACTTCTAATGATGACTAACTACTCCTGAATTTTTGGAGATGTTAGCTCTTTATACAGTAAAGTTACAGCGAGATACAAATAACATCCGGCTGATCCTGCCACAGTTTGTTCCCCCGTCCACATCACAGACAAACAGAATCCCACATTCTTGATTTTTAGTTCACAAACACTTCTAATGATGACTAACTACTCCTGAATTTTTGGAGATGTTAGCTCTTTATACAGTAAAGTTACAGCGAGATACAAATAACATCCGGCTGATCCTGCCACAGTTTGTTCCCACGTCCACATCACAGACAAACAATCACACAGCTGTTTGTTTTTAAACCCATTTTGCAGAGAGGCTGTTTTTTTATGTCTTGATAGCAATGTTGAAAAAACCAAAACAGGCACAAGACATTTTTAGTACTACTATAGTGCTTTGATTTGTATTACCTAATATTTTGATTGATTTAATTCTGATGGTCCTATTTAGTAATGTTAAAAATACATTTGATCATTTTCAAATTGGTATGTTTCCTGCGTCATTATTTTAATTTGCTGTGGGACAAGACAACAGGGTCATATTTACAGGTGGGTAAACCTGAGCAGGTGAGGTACTGGAGCCTAGGACAGGAGGTTTGCCCACAGGAAGCGGAGATTAGAGTTGACTAATCCAAGACAAATTAGGCAGATTAGTTGACTATCAAAATAATTGTTAGTTGCAGCTCTAGTTTACAGGTGCTGCACTGCTAAAACAACTACCTGACTGGATAATCTGCACACCTTCTCAGACAGACCCCAAGATTGGCCTTTTCCACGCCTAATCAGCCTTTCCTCCTGATTGCATGTGTTCTTTCATAGCCATGCTTTCAGAGTCCTCATTTGGCTGAGACTGTCATTTCTATATATTTTGCACTTGTCATTTTAAAGTGGCCTTGAGTAATAGTTTTCCAGGTTTTCTGAAGGTCTTTCTTTGGACACCGCCTGGTTTTGTCTCATTTTTAGTCCAGTCCTTACACCAGACCATTTCCAGAGGAATGTTCTGTTTGATAAGCCACTCAGCAGTGACCTGTGAACCATCCAAGCATATAAAAAAGGCACCAACTTAAAAGATGAACCAGTGTTGTGTCTACACATAAAAGACAGCCAAGGAAAGAACCCATTTTAAATAGTCTCTTTAGCAATATTAGCAAAATTGTTATTACAAGGTAATGCAGTTAACGTAATGTTCAGCAACACAGTAATGTAATATTTTACTGTAATAAATGTAGTAATCAGATTACAGTTGCTGTTACTTGCATTACAAGGGTTCTTTGATTATCTGCATGACAGACAGGTGTAGCTGTTTGCAAGCATCTACACAGACAGCATACCAGCTCACGACTAACGAAGAACTCAAAGTGACAATGTTTCAACTTCTTCCACGTTTGGGAGATGGATGCCACGGCGCTCACCGGCACCTTCAGTGTTGCAGGAATCTTGCTCTACCCTTCCCCAGATCTGTGCTTCAATACACTCCTGTCCTGGAGGCCTACACACAATTCCTTAGACTTGATGGCTTAGTTTGTTCTCTGACACAAAATTAGTCAATTAAACAATGGAATCATCAATAGAATACTCAATTACTGAAACAGTCAATAGCTACAAGCCTAATGTTATCATTCATCCACGTTCAAGGGCTGATCATTCCTTGTGTGCACTACCTACGTTGTGCACATCAGGAAACTTGAAAAATGCACAAAAGCTGCACACTTCCTAATGAGCTACTCACACTCGCTGCCACTTGTAATGGTGCACACACAAACAATATCCTTTGTATATCCACTATCTATCCTTCCACTGCACAGTCCATCTCAGCCATGTCCATACTGTCCATGACAAGTGCACACTACAAAAGGCTTTTAGGAGCTCTGATGCAATTCCACCTCAAACCCATATGTCACCCTTCTGCACGTCTCACCACTGTCTCACTGCCCTCATACATGTGCTGCACCACCCTCACAACGTCCTCTGCCACTCCTGACTTACTCCTGCAGTACAACAGTTCCTCACTTGGCACCCGATCATCTGCTTTCTCTGCATCCACAAAGACACGGTGAAGCTCCTTCTGATCTCTTCTATAGCTCTCAATGCAAACATCACACCTGTAGTGCTCTTTCTCAGCATTAAGCCACACTGCTGCTCACTGATCATCACCTCTTTTCTTAAAAGCTCTGGACATCATGGTTGTCCTTGAATACTGGTACCAGTACACTTACATCCTCTCCCTCTCCAGGAACAACAATATTCATCCCAAACACCTCCACAGGTATGTAAACCTGGACCAAACACCTTTCCACACTTCATAGCTGCCCTGCCTTCCCCTTTCCTGTGCACTTAGTGAGTCACTAACTGTCTCCTATCTATCCTCCAACCCTGATTTTCTACATTCATCTTCTCAGCACACTATTTTGGACTTTCGGTCCTTATTCACCCTAACCTGCTACAGATCTTCTCCCACTCAATCTCTCTCCCAATTAATAATAAATCAATAATTTTTTTCTACAACCCTTTTGCATTTTCCTACAAAGGCATAAATAGGAACAGTGATTACAGGGATCACCAACAGCATGCAAAGTAAGTCTGGTTTTCTGGCTAGGCAACAAGCAGGTGTTTGGAAGTGCAAGCCATTAAAAACAACAGACCTCAGAGAGCACTGGTGCCATTTTCACATTCGTTACATTTCTGTTCATCCAGCCATCTAGTGATCCATTTAAGGGTCTGGCCTAGGCCAGCTGTTACAGAGCAACAATTCACTTCAGTTTATATAAACGCCCGATCAGAACAATAGATCTATCGAGATGTCGTGTCTTGTGTCTAGCCCCATAAATCTCATAGATAGGCAAGGAAAAAATACATTTGCTGAGCGGACCGTCTATTTAAATATCACAGTTTAAGTGTCCTCAGCTAGGCTGTGAACCTACTCAACATAGCATGGTAAGTCAGCTAGCTACCAAAACAGGATGTGTGACTTATAATACTCCTGGTCCTTTTACAAAATTAAAGCCTGTTTTAGCATGCACAGGGAGCGGCCCAGCTGCTGACCATGCTTCTTCCTCCAGTTAAGTTACAAGAATGAGACGAGTGATAAAGGTTGCTCTTCTTACTATTCTCAGGACGTGAGATGCTATAAGAAGTGCTTCAACATGCTTCTGCCAGCTGGCAAATGCCAAAACCAAAATAGAGAAGTGTTATTTAGATATGTGGTTAAAAATAAGGCAGCTCACTATGCAGAGTCACTAAAAATGACTATGAGATTTTTGTTTTCTCCACTCTTCGCCTCCTCCAGATGACACAACTCCACACAGCACTCTGTAGATATTCAGGCACAGGCAGGTCAAAACCATTCAAAGATCCAATTTTCACATTAGGTCAAACCAATAGAGATGTAAGTACTGCCATCATCTTCATCACAAGCATGTCTTTTAAATGATATGCCTAACACTTACCAAAATAAACTGGAAAAAATAAGTTATATACAGTAGGCATTTTTACGGAGCCCCGCAAGGGACATGGGAGGAAAAAAAATTAAGATGAACTTTTGCGAGATCTCGCAAAAGTAGGCTGCATGCTTCGGAGGATCCAACCTTCGCGATTACGTGGACCGGGTCCTACGAAGGCCGGAAGTGCGAGGCTTGTGAATTGGGACGTCTAGCCTTCAGATATGCATCACCAGCTGTTTCCTCTACAATCTCACACTTCTGTTTAATCAGTTTCCTGTTTGACGTTTATTCAGCTGAGTGAAAACAAACCGATTTAGTCAGGACATGATATATTTGCAAATGTGCCACGAACGTTTTCGGAGATGTCGGTTACCCATCAGCTCGATCGCGAACCCCGGGGGGTTGAAAACGATGTTTTCAAGTCCGCTATGTTCGCCGGCTCTAGTGGACCTTGACGACCCGCTCAGCGATCGAGCTGGTGGGTAACAGACGCGTCCGAAAACGTTCGTGGCACGTTTGCAAGTATGTGATGTCCTGATAACCCGAGCAGATATTTGAACTTTACACAGCTACATTCTCGCCTGAAAATAT
>VURO01028090.1:0-12132 GCA_015108175.1 Pelvicachromis taeniatus
CTACTTTGAAATACTCTAGGAACAACAAGTAAGCCAGCAGTGTGAGAGCCAAGTGCTCTAATGGGGTGATATGGTACTACAAGGTCATTAAGATAAGATGGGCCTGATTGTTTAAGACCTTGTATGTGAGGAGCAGGATTTTAAATTCTGGATTTAACAGGGAGCCAATGAAGGGAAGCCAATATAGGAGAAATATGCTCTCTCTTTCCAGTCCCTGTCAGAACTCTGGCTGCAGCATTTTGGAGTAACTGAAGACTTTTCAGAGAGTTTTTAGGACATCCTGATAATAATGAATTACAGTAGTCCAGCCCAGAAGTAATAAATGCATGAACTAGTTTTTCAGCGTCACTCTGAGACAAGATATTTCTAATTTTAGAGATATTGCGCAAATGGAAGAAGGCAGTCCTACATATTTGTTTAATATGTGCATTGAAGGACATATCCTGGTCAAAAATGACTCCAAGGTTTCTCAATAAAGTATCTTTTTTTTTTTTTCAGCCCAGAGGACATTTGTGTGGTCTTCAATCTGATGGACCTGAATGCCGTTACATTTAAAAACCTCTGCAGCGCTGGCTCTTTCAAAAACACACTAAAGTAAATGTACTTACATACTTTTTACTGCTACTGTCCAAAGAATCGCTTTTATTTCTTAGCTTCCCATCAGCTCGTCTGACGCCATGGACACGTTTTTAAAGCGATCCTCTTTTTTCTTGTACCTGCTGTTACCGAACCAAGTCAAAGCACAGACGATCACAGACACACTGAGGCAGCAGCACATTATCAGGCCTGGGTTTCCTGTCAGTGCTGCTCCCTCTGGGAGAACTACATGTTGATGCATTTTCCTGCTTCCCCTGCACTCTTTCCTGATGTCCACTCACACCGAAGGCAGTGGACAGAAGGACGTCTCACCTGACACGAGCATTGCTCCAGCATCTGCAGAGCACATTAACAGGAAGTTAAAGCTGCATTAGGCCTGATGGTGATCACAATTATCACGTGTTCCTGAAGGAAGCCCTTGGAACAAATTGATTATTGGCTAAACTGATTATTTTCTCAATTAATTCATGTTTGGGGCGACTGACTAATCAATTAACTGAGAGGCAGTTTCTTCTTGGCTGTCCTTCATTCGTCTTGATTAAAATTCATCTTCAGTTTTTTTAACCTTTAAACAAATAAAGTCATCAGGATGTTTTTTCATCTTTAAATAACAGCAAACTGAAGCTGTTCAGTCACATTTTCAGACTTGTGGGAAACGGCTCCTTTTTTCTGCCTCTCAGAATATTTTGAAGAATTTAATATTTGGTCAAATATTTTTATAAAACATGAGAATAATAGATTTGGACAGTGGAGACCTAGACTGATTTCAGTTTTTCAGCTCGTTTTGGATCCATTCTTCTCCATCTGTCCCTCGCTGCTCAGCTGAGTCTGACAAATGTGACTTCAAACTGTTCCTCTGGCATCTCACATCACCTAACCAACACAAAGCCCTTTCACGGGGTTTTTTACAAAGCTGGCAGTTTGAGCGCTGGCAGTAAATCATAGCTGAAGCATGTGTTTCTGGTCCGGTGACTGCTGACAGATGGAAAGCTCAGGCATCTTGTTGACTCCTGTTGTTTGTTTTTGTCGGGCTTTAATGTTCTTTGCAGACGTTATCACTGATTGTGAAACTGAGACGCTGCACGGCACATCAGGCTCACAGATGAAGGTATTTATGGGTAAACATGGATTTCTACAACAAACCCATCAGCTGTGCCACTCTTATGAAAATACCAGGGGACAGTTTGGCTTATTCATCCTGTTACAATAAAGGAAGCTCAACACATTTGGAATTAGTTGGGATTTGTACTAAAAGATCAATAACACTCATATCTGTGTGAGAGTATGAAGTAAGATAAGCTTTGCAGGAAAAATGCTCTCATTCACTGAAGGTTTAAATATTGTATCTTGATGTCAGGAGAAGTACGTGAGGCCGGGGAGGACTTGTATGGGGACATGAGGTGTACGATAGCAGTGGCAGATGGGTTCAAGGTGGGGGTGGGATTATGTCCTGGACCTGCTCTGAGTCTTATTTGCAGTGGTGATGGACAGGCTGACAGAAGAGGTCCGGCAGGAGGCTCTGTGGATGATGATGTTTGCAGACGACACTGTGATTTGTAGAGAGAGTCGGGAGCAGGTGGAGGAGAGCCTGCAGAGGTGGAGGTATGTGCTGGAGAGGAGAAGCATCATAAAGCTGAAGTTTGCTTTGTGCTCAGTTTCCTTAGAAATGTTCTGCTGCTACACGTACCAGAACAAATGCTTACTCGTTAACGGAGGGTGTGCTTCTGGTTTTGTGAAGGTAACACAGTATCTCGTGCTAGCAGCAGGACTGATTTTCAGATTGAGGACAACTTTTATGTTCCTGTGACCGCTCGTTATTGTGGCTTTGTTTCTAAAAGGATCGTACTTGGGTCGTTTTCCTTCTTTTATGTGACTGTTTTTAATGTTTGGGGTTTTTCTGATTGAAAAACCTTTTTCCCCACATGTGTAAGATATAAATAAGAGCGAAGGAAAAAGCAGTTTGCATTTTTGGCGAAGTGAATGAATTAATGAAAACCTGATGTTACATAAATGTAGAAACAAAAAATGAGCCTGCACGTACCTGCAGTGTTTGCTGAAGAGAAAGGTGTGTATGAGAAACCTGCAGTTTGGTAACAGGTGATTATCTCCTTATCCACACACACACACACACACACACACACACACACACACACACACACACACACACACACACACACACACACACACGGCCTGATAACAGGTCCGGGATCGAGTGCAAACATGAACACGTGCAGACACACTCACTTTAATATGTTTTTCACCAGAGCTGCTCTTACTGTAGCGTGACTGTAAGGTGTAGTGGACGCGCCGCTCTGTGCTGATTGATCATTTGACCGATTGCTGGACATTTTTACCGACGCTGCAGTCGTGATGGGCAGAAACTGAATCTACAGAACAGGATTTTTTTTTCCCACTTTAGGCCAGAATACAAACAACGACAGGAGCATCAAAGCTGCAGGACAACAGTCTGATTTCAGGTCAGCTAACAGTAAGACCATAACACGATGCTATTACTTGCTGCTGTTTTTTAGCTGATGTTGAAGTTCTCACGCTTTGTTTTTCAACCTGTAAGTCCTTGAAAGTCACGTATGTTGTCTCCCGTTAGCATTTAGGATGCTTTTATACAGATAGTGAACCCAGCAGCACAGAAACATCTAATTTCAGTGGACCATCAAGCTGCAACACAAAGCCAACCTAATGTTTAGTCGACAGCTGCCTGAGCTGGATTACTCAGCTCTTGGACTCAGTACTGGACAGTGAAGTCATTGTTCTATTCCCCCTTAAGAATATCTGCTAGGTGTGCATTTGTTGGTCTACATCACTTCTATGCACAAAGAACTCTTTCTCTGTCAAACCTGAGCTTTTTCTAAAAAAGCAGAGTGACCATGGACCCGAGGAACACCCCATCCTGAATTCAGCAGAGGCCACACCCACCATGGATGAACTGGATGTTGGGGTAGATGGCAGGAAAGGTTAGCAGTATTATTTTGTAATCCTATAAATAAATAAAACAAACTTATTGAAAAGCACTTTTGCTGCGGGGTGAAGGTGGCTGGAGCCCCCCCTGCTGGCCAAACCTGAACACACTGTGAATACTTCTGTTGTGTATGAAATATGTAACAAATGAAATGCAGTTGTATTCTACACATCGTGATATTGGCCATTGTACAGACCTCGACCCGAGCCGAACGTGTCCTCCACACACAGTACGACTCGAGCATAGACTGTATATGAAAGATGACGCCACCGTGACTGCAGCCATTGTTTTTCAACTTGACAGTTTAACGTTAACGTTAGCATGTTGGCTTTAGCCTTGTTTAACTTTTGGAGACGGATGTTATCACTGTTATTTGGACAAGAAGGTCACGTACTAACTTACTAGCTAAAGCTAGCAAGGCTAATTCGTAAGCTGTACGGATAAATGCACAGCAATGAGAATAACTGCTGCTAATTTGTTTTCAGTTTTTGTGAGAATTTTACTCACAAAAACGAAATCACCGACTTCTTGGATTTTTACAATTACACGACATAAATCCTTTTCAGCCCCAGAGGCTGAATTATATCCCTGGATATGGAAATGATCCAGATTAGTTAGCAGAAATTATTTCTTGAGGACATCCAAGAATGTGTTTTCCCAGTTTTACTTATTTCATTTTGATATATATTTGGAGAGATAACAACTCTTGCATTTTGTACCATCTTTATGGTAAAAAAAAAATCCTTACTGAGAATTCCTGATCTGAATAGATAAAATGGGCCAAACCCACCTCTCTGAACATTTATATGGCATCGATCAATTTAATGTGGTCCTGAAAACAAACAGACAGAACCTGTCTTCCTTCTTTCACCCCAACCGGTGGCAGCAGATGGCCCCGCCCCTCCCTGAGCCTGGTTCTGCCGGAGGTTTCTTCCTGTTAAAAGGGAGTTTTTCCTTCCCACTGTCGCCAAAGTGCTTGCTCATAGGGGGTCATATGATTGTTGGGTTTTTCACTGTATGTATTATTGTAGGGTCTACCTTACAATGTAAAACGCCTTGAGGCGACTGATGTTGTGATTTGGCGCTATATAAATAAAATTGAATTCAATTGAATTGAATAGAACTGAACTGATCGCATCACCTTTTGACACACATCTGCACTAAAATTAGTAAAGAAACGAAAAACCAAAAATGGTATCAATGCTGGGCTGTGCCTGTGACTTCATGTTCTGTGACATGAAGCTTCTCGTGACTTTCACGATTTTCACAAATATTAACAAAAAGACAAAAACCTGAATTCTCACATAAAACTGTTCGGACCTAATTATGATCATTAGGCTGTTTTGTGTTGATAAGTGTAAACCTAACCTAAAATTATAACTGCTCACATGTGTACACGTCAAGAGCAATTTGTTCAAGTCAAAAAATATCATTATATGTTGTGAAAAGAGAAAAAAAAAACTGAGCAGTGCTGTTATAAACAAATGCCTGCCTCTGATAACAATCCCACCCGCCCCACCACTGGGGTCACGACCCTGAGGTTGGTGACAGATGACATATAATCTCACATTTCAAACATCCGTTTAGAAAGTCCATCCATCCATCTTCTGCCGCTTATCCGGGGCCGGGTCGCGGGGGCAGCAGCCCAAGCAGAGAAGCCCAGACCTCACCCTCCCCAGCCACCTCCTCCAGCTCATCCGGGGGAACACCAAGGCGTTCCCAGGCCAGCCCAGAGATATAATCTCTCCAGCGTGTCCTGGGTCTGCCCCCACCCAGCTCTTCCGCTCTTTGTCTGGTCCCTCACCCAGGACCCGGTTACCAAGAGGATCGGTCCGCCAGGGCCTCCGCTCCTGGCCGCCGCCCAGCTCACAATTTCGCCCGACCCCTACGGCACCTCCTGCTGGTGGTGGGCCTGCAGGAAGATGGGCCCATGTCCCTTTTTCGGGCAGTGCCCGGCCGGGCCCCATGGACTAAGGCCCGGCCACCAGACACTCGCCCTTGGGACCCTCCCCGAGCTCCAAGGCGGGGCCCCGGTAACCCTATCCCGGGCAGGGTAAACTGTTCCCTTGCTGGATCTCTCATAGGGGTCTTTTGGATCGCTCTTTGTCTGGTCCCTCACCCAGGACCAATTTGCCATGGGAGACCCTACCAGGGGGCAAATAGCCCCCCAACAACATAGCCCCCGGGATCCCTGGGACACACAAACCCCTCCACCACGATAAGGTAGCGATCCACGGAGGGGCCGTTTAGAAACCGTTTAGAAAGTTTTTCAGCTAATCAGAGGTCGGATGAAACAAGCGAAGAAAGACTTGATTCCCAGGTATGAGTGCACTGACGTGTTAGAGCGCACAGTGAAGGTGAATCAGGCTGTGTGAATACTAGACGCTCTTTAAGCTCCTTTTAGTCTCTGTTTTGCCTGTTACTAAACCGTTCTAACTCTAAAATTCAACAGTTCATAACATTTACCCTGCTTGTTGAAAAAATGGCACAATTACCAGACACGTCATGCTCAACTGCCAGAAAACGCTTTCAACAATTTGCCTGGACATGGATTAAATCTCATCCCAGACTTAAAGAAAACTGAACGTCTCATTTGGGAGAAAAAGCTGATGGTCTATGACTGGAAAACCCTCCAAACTCTTGAACATAACTGCCCTGAAAGATCCCTGCATCTGATAATGAATTTTTTTAATTTTTTTTTTTATTTTACACTAAGTTTATGAGCAGACATTATAAAAATTGCATTTTTACCTTATTTGTCAAGAATAATGAATCTTCTGGAGGCACAAATAGGTCTTCTTTAAAGAGCTGGATTTGAGGTCATCTCCTACGTGATGATGGTGCAACACTGGCTCACGTCTCCACATCTGATCTGGATCATGTGTAAAGTGGCCCAAGGTTTGTTTCCAAGACTTGTCACAAATACACACCTCAGATTATAGAGCACTGTGCAACGATCTTGAATGACCTCCGCCTCCTCCTTAAGGATGGCTTCAGCCGCCTTCACACGGACACCATTTCTGCTGAAGCTTCAGTGAAGAGCAGATGGATCACGTAAAGATCAGTGTCCTCAGGTCCTCGGTTGGGTCTACGCTGGATTCTGTTCTTAAGGATATGACTTCAGATACTGTTCATCTGAAGCAGACGGGTTTTTGTTTCAGGCCTTTTTTTTCTCCTCCACTTGTCCAGTTTCCATAGTTTTCTTAGGCATACACTGCACACCATGATGAGACATACCAAGTCATTGGCTAATAGCTCTTTGAGAATCACCTTTTCAGTGCAAACACACATTTTTATGTTTTCTTTTATAACTAAAAAATAGATAAAAAATGTAGAGATAAAAATAAATGGGAACACGACAGGACACAGCACTGGCTTATCTCTAGATTTAGGAGCGTTTCTAAGCTTGAATAAGTCAGAAGTAAGTGGCTTAACAAAGAAAAACATTCCTGTGGAAATGGTCAGGTACAAGGACGGGACTGCAAATGTCCAAAGAAAAACAGAAGAAATGAGGGAAGTCTCAAGCACAGTACTGTGTGGATATATAGAATTAGACCACAGTTGTGATAAGAAACTGTAAATTATGTGGTTATCTGTCTGCTGTGGGCTAAACTGCATCCTTTCGCAACAGTAATGCTACACATTAAAAAAACAGCCTCACTATCGTCGCACGCCAGTCGGCGTGAAAAGCTGCCTAAAGACATCTGGTACACCCGTAGCTCGGGAAAAAACTGCAGTATTTTATCGACCGGGAACAAAAACAAACTTGATAAACCTGAAGAGTGTAAAAAAAAATATTCCTCCTGCACAGACTTTCATTTAGCGTGTGGGTTGTAGACACATCAATGGATGGCAGTGTTTTCTACTGACTTTGGGTTCTCTCAGTGTGATCGAATATGACTGAACCTATGCAAGGTTAAGAGGAAGGCCCTGAGATTCAAACAGCAGGTGAAAGAGCGAATGTGCAAAAACAGGAGTTACATGTGACGCACAGTTTGACTGACAGGCTGGACGCACACCGAGAAGAAAACACGTCAGCTCTGAGCTTCAGAGATGAGAGAGCTGGACAGAGATGGAGATCATATGTTCGCGTTACATTAAAAGACCCAGCGTGAGCATGAGGGGAAAGAAAGGATGTAGAAAAGGTGGAGATCAGAGAGAGCGGTGTGGTATAGAGTGAGCCGGGCGGAGAGCCTGCGGTTGGTTCTGTAGGCGGTTTGAGTGGCAGCTGGAGACCACATTGAGATGAACACACAGCACGTCCTGTTGTTGGGTTTAGATTAGAACCAGATGTCAAGGCTGCTACTGCTGGCAGTTTCACTACCTGCCTGCCCGTCTTTGTGAATTACACCCCGACTTCCTCCGCCGCCTTTTACTATCATGTGCCCGTGTAGGTAACTGGACCTGAGCCCGGTTATATAAATAACCGGGCTCAGGTCTATACTATTAGTATAGAGTCTGTTCAGTGTATTCAGGTGTCCTCTGCATCACATGCAGCTAATATTACAGTTATAGAAAAGGACTCGGTCACTGAAAGTGTGAGCTTATCATTTTATTACAGCTTTCCTTTTGATTTAAAGCACAAACTGAGCAGCAGGTCCGGCTTGAGTCTTTGTCATGAACCTTTGGACAAACTAAAAGCTTTTCTTTTATACGTGTAATGAGGAAATCCTTTTCACATCTTGTCAGCACAAAAATAACAAGTCGTCTGTTTAACTAACAACATTTTAAAACTCGTTCGCAAAGATATCTGGATATATTAGTAGTTCATTACATTCCTGTTTTAATTCACTCGTGTTGTTCTCAAAAAAGCTAAATAAAGAGGAACAAAAAAAAACTGCAGCCATTCATGCAATGATTGGCTGAATGAGCTCCAGAATGAGGTGCAGTATTATTCATTATTGTACCCAGTAATTTGTACTCATTAATTTGCACCCATGGCTGCACTGATAGCCCAGGAGCCCCTCTTTAGTCACGCCTGCACTGCGTTTCCTAGAGACGGGCCATCGCTGATCATCGGCCTGTATCATGACGGCGTCACCCTGAGTCTGGATGTCCACCTGTATAATGAACCTTCTCTGTGACGGACTGTGCTGCCTGAACCACGTGAGCCCTGACTCGTCTCTGTGCTCAGTCTCTCCCTGAATGGCGGCTTTGACTGCCTGACGCTTCAGCTCCAGGCAACCAGTGTGAACCCAAAGCATCCCTCCTGTCTGTCCCTCTCGCTGACGCTCACTCACATTCACATCTTTCTTCAAATGTGATGTTTCTTAAAATCAAAGCATCTCTCAGCATATTTCAGTGACCTTTAATTATCTTTCCACTTCATTTCACTGGCTCGTCATTTGTTTCCCTTCAGTGTAAGAAGTCACTGCAGCAAAAACTGTACAAACAACCCAATGAAATCAGTGAAAATTGTTCTTTATTCGTGCGTTATTATCATGATCAGGACTTTTTCCAAAGATCAGTTATGTCCAAACTGGACCTTATCCAACATGCAACTTTCAGAGGCTTTTACAAGCTTCTGTAGGTTTGAAGGCCTCTGTGGAAACTCCTTTTGAAGTCACAAACTGCTTATGTTGGATTTGGGCTTCGGCTAATAATTATTTTCATGAACAATTTATCCACAGATCATTTCAGTGAATAATAACGGTTTTCTCTGAATGCCACAGCATAGCTCAGTTGTGCACAGACCCAGTGCATTTTGTCCAGTTTAACATTTAAAGATTTTGACTTAAATCAAGAAAAAAAAAAAGCATATTGGTGCATTTTAAAGTCTCGTCTCAGTGTTTGACTGGTTTACTTGAAAAGTGACTGAAATTATTAATCAGATATTAAATTTCCGTCAATTTTGTAATGAACCAGTAAAACTTTCACAGGTCACATGTGACCACATCACACATGAACTCCATGATTTCTACTTTACGCATACCTTTGGTCTTGAACCAGGCTGGCGTTGCCCTGCACGCATGTCCTCCTATTTCATTCAGTGAAATAAAGTTTAAATGGTGCGTCACTGTCATATGACCGCGTCATCGTGTCGATTTCACTGTGAAATCAGTCTAACACTCCGTCTCCCCTCAGAAACACTGTTGCACCGACCTGGCTTCCCTGAGGCAGACACCGCTCTGTTATACCCCCCTCCTCTGTCCCCGGACCAAATGAGCCCGCTGACTCACCTGGGGACGCTGCCGTCCGGACACGATGCAGCGAGGACCGGCGGATGGGACAGGTAAGACGGACAACCAACCGGGTGCCCAGATCTTCGCGAAGAAAAGGTCCCGAAACACACGCACGCAGGGTGTCACGGCTCAGGAAAGGTGGGGAGTTTTTGCTGGAGTTTATCCCAAAGTCTCTGAGAGGAGGCTTCGCCGCGCGGTGAGGAATGAGCGCGTGGACGTGAAAACGTTTCAGGTCAGCTTCTGGCGCGCTGACCTTCGCTCTGTTGTACTCACTGTTGGAATGAAGCGGTGCGGTGATGGTGAGGAGGCATAAAAGTGCCAAGTATTTGGGGAGGTAGAGACCCCGCCCCCTGCCCTTTGAAATCCGAACAATGTTGAGAGCGCGGAGAAGTTTGGAGAGGTGAGCCCTGCTACTGCGCACGAGCGCACAGAGAAAAGTGTCCGCTTCACAAAGTGTTACACATGGTTTTACAGCTACTTTGTGACTGATCAGTGACTCTCTAATCTTCAATTTTCTCACTGTAATGGGGTCACTAAATGTAATTATAGTAGTACAGATAAAAGTAATGTGATTACACTCACAGTTTTTTAGGTCCCATGTGGCGGGACATGTTCAGAGACGTCGATCTTCATGTCAGACAAAAAAAGACAGTTTTAATTATGATATTTGTGTCGAGATCCTACACGTGACTCGTATTTGTTTTTATGAATAAGTCACGTGACCTGAGAATATAATCAGGTGCGCTGTTATTGTCTTTCTGACCTTTATAGAAAGTTGAGTCTACTTTGAAAAAGACATCTCTGTAAGTGACGGGAACACAGACTGTATATAAAGGAGGAACGTATCCAACTTGGCATCACAGCTTAGTTAGTGAGGTCAAGTTTTAACGCCTCCAGCTGTGCATTTAAGCTGTTGCTGTCTTGGTGTTGTGAACCCAGATGTGATGAGTGAGGGGCCGAGCACAGTCCTCAGTGAGTCATCAGTACTGAGGTCGGTCCTTCCTTAAGCTCTGCTTCATTGTCCTTTTGGATTTGGGAGCTGGCACTTGTAAATAAACTCCGATACAGCTGGACTTCATTTTGCAGACAGAATGGTCGCCCCCTGCTGGTCATCAGAAAGAAAGCAGGTATTTAAGGTACTTCCACATCACTGTCACCTTTAAAAGCTACAGCCATGTCTGAGATACTGTCTATGGCTTAGAGCTACACGTCTGTTCCGGTTGAAGCTACGTCGAATCCCATAATCATATCCTAGACCGGTCAGCCCACTGAACACACACTGGTGTCCAAATTACAGCAACTGATAATTCCCAGTAGATCAGTAAGACCCCAACCACACAGGCGACCATCTGGCAGCCACTGGTCATCAGGGAAAAATGAGTATTCACACAAACAGTTGCAGGTGGTTGCTGAAGGTTTCTGGCAGTTGTAAAGCTGATTACTAAAGCCCCATGCAGACCTAGAGACCTCAAAGACAACCTGGTAATCACCAGTTGCTAGGAAAACATGTATTCTGCCAGCAGTTGTGGCATGTGGTTGTAGGAGGTTGCTGGCAGCTGCTAGAATAAAGTTGGTCACAAAGAAGGAAGACTCCAACTTGTCTGCAAACACTTGCAACCTTCTGGCTCATTGTTAGCTAAGCGTAAACCGTGCAACGCAAACCGTTTGCCTTCAAAGTAAAAGTTGCACCTTTTCCAGCTGTGCCAGAAAGGTACAGCTTTTATTTTGAAGGTAAATGTTTTCTGTTTCCAGTTTGCGTCCCACTTCTTTAGGTTTTGTACAGCGCACAGAGTAAATGTTGAGTTTTTGTAGACAGGTTGACGCTAACATGCAGACTACAGCTGACCTGGGCAATCTGCTGGCACCCACAGCAAAGAGGTTTCCGGTGCAGACCAGTTTCACCCAACAATAGCTCCAAGCTCGAACCTCCAGCAGCTACTGGAACCTCCGGCTCATCACCCGCCTGGATGTAAATTCACGGAAGGTTTTAAAACTTCTCATTTAAAAACTTTTCTTCCATCCATCCATCCATCCATCTTCCTCCGCTTATCCGGGGCCGGGTCGCGGGGGCAGCAGCCCAAGCAGAGAAGCCCAGACCTCCCTCTCCCCAGCCACCTCCTCCAGCTCATCCGGGGGAACACCAAGGCGTTCCCAGGCCAGCCGAGAGATATAATCTCTCCAGCGTGTCCTGGGTCTGCCCCGGGGCCTCCTCCCGGTGGGACATGCCCGGAACACCTCACCCAGGAGGCGCCCAGGAGGCATCCTTATCAGATGCCCGAGCCACCTCAACTGGCTCCTTTCGATGTGGAGGAGCAGCGGCTCTACTCTGAGCTCCTCCCGGATGGCCGAACTTCTCACCCTCAACTTTTCTTCCAC